>WOXC01003306.1:0-237442 GCA_011680675.1 Gymnobelideus leadbeateri
CTGCCACAGCAGCACTCCTCCTCACCCCAGGATTACCACCGAAGACATTGACTCAGATCCAAGCAGGGCAAAGCAAGAGAATCCTGCCTCAGTACCAGCAAAGAGATTCCTGCAATTGACCTCTGATCAGCCACTTGATCCCAAGACCATCTGTAGGCATAGAGCTCTGCAAGCAGCCACTGCTGCTATTGCTGCTGCTGCAGTCACTGCCACCCCCACTGTCGGGGGCAAGGGCCAGACTGTGTTCTTCTCTCACCCAGGTCCAACAGAGTTTCCCCTCTGACATTTTACTTTGTGTTTGGTATTTGTGGGTTGAGAAGTCTGGAAACCACCACAGCTGCCAGTGATTCTATCCCCTGAGGTCTGCTCTGGCCTGATCTTGGCTGACACAGCTCTCAAGGGACTGTGCTCCATTCTCAGTCCAATGCAATAGACACTTCTGGTTGGCCTGCCAGTCTGTTTTCAGCTGGAGATATGTTTCACTCTGTAATTTTGTGGGTTCTGTAGCTCTAAAATTTGTTTAGAGTCACTTTTTACAGGTATTAGAGGTGATTGTGGGACAAGCTTAAGCAAGTTCCTGCTTTTAATCCACTGCCTTGGCTCTATCCCCAAATCCAAAATATTCTTGAGGGGTGGAGAAAATAAGAAAGGGGTTTATATTCAGCTTCATTCAAAAGAAAATGATGGTGACTTTCAAAATAAATCAGAGAAGGAGGTAAAACACTAAACTAGGCTTGGAATAATTGGGACTTTGTAGATATATGGAGACAAGTGCTGAGTCAGACAAAACAGGGGAGACTAGGGAAAAATTGTGCATGTATATTATATATGTGTGTGTGTGTGTGTGTGTGTGTGTGTATTTGTGTGTGTCTAATAATCCCCAAAACTGCTGCTAATTTACATTGCAAAATGTTTTTATATATTTATTTCTCCATATGCATTTCCTTGTATTGCTTTTTAGTAATTTCTTCTAAAACTCCTTGGAGGGATGTGTGATTCTTTCTGGGAAAGCAAATTATTTTGTTACTAAGGGACTTGGTATTTAAAACGAAGAAAAATGACCCAGTGTTATTTAATTTTTAACATATACCACAACGAGGTCGAAGATATGGAAAAGAAGTAATGTATGCAAAAAAATATTTCTTGCATAGTAAGAACTGAAAGGAAAGTGGATGCCCATTAGTCATGGATGGCAGAATAAATTGTGTCATGACAATGCAGTGGAACATCATTGTACTAATAAGAAATGATTAATGCAACATTTGGAAATATTTAAATGAATGGGTACAGAATAAGATAAACAATTAAAGAAACAAAAGAGTGGGCTCGATGGTAGCAATAATGTAAAGGAGAAAAAAATTCCCAACTCTGATTGCTGCAGTGACAGATTTTGATTAGAGAAGACTGATGATGAAAATCATCTCTCTTGATTGAGAGGTATTAGTCTATGTTGTAGAAAGAAGTAAAAACATTTTGGTTGAGGTTAAAGTGTGGTTTAGATTCTCTGAGTTAGATTTGTTTATTACAAAGATGAGTTCTATTAAGGATGAAGAGTAGTTGTTGGGAAGTTACACTGATATTTAAAAGGAAAAGGTTAAAGGATTATAGATGTGGATCTGAAAGGAATATAGAGGCCCCTGGGCCCAACTCTCTCCTTTAAGAGAATAAGTAACCAAAGCACAGAAAAGGTAAGTTGCTTGGTCTAGGGTCATATCTAATAAATGTTTAAGATGGAATTTATTAAAAAATAAATAAATCTTTCTCACTCTGTGTTGGGAGCCAAAGAGGCCTGAACCAGGACTTCAGATAATTACCTTGATATCAGTGGACCTGAACAACAAAGACCTCTTCGAGATTCGACTTTTCACAGTCAGTTCCGGAGTTCTTTTGATATGGGTTACATTTATAAGGATGGTGTTTGAGTTCTGAGGCTAACAGGCTCTGTCCCAAGACATATCTGATTCTGCACTCAGGTATCTTTGGGTGGCCAGCTCTAAACGTGTTGACTTTTGAGGATTGCGCTTCAGCCTTGAAGTCTGCTCTCAATTGTATCCGTTTATGACTGCGGCTGCATTAGCATGTACTTGAGGCCTACATCAAAGGGCTTACCCTAAGATTTTAGTCTCCTAGATAAGAAATCCTTATCAAATTATCTATTGCATGCTACTTCCAGGATATAACAGACTAAGATAATGATAAGAAAACTTGAGTCCCCTTCCTTTGTCTCCTTGCTCTATAAAAACCTTGTCCTGAGGATCAATAAATGGAGTTCATCATTCTTCCTTGAACTACCCACATGGCCTGGTCATTTCTTATGCACATCTTCAAATCATGCTAAATGCTGGACACTGAGCAGCACACAACAACTCTGTGTCTATTAGTGGACTAAAGATATGGAAAGGGAAAAGTGGTTGCAGCAGAAAGAAAACAAGTCATCACTGAATAGAGAGAACTAGATTTGCTAAAGGAAAAAGTGAGGTTACAGAGATAGGAAGTCCCATACCACTACACATACTTAACTTACTTCTCTCTCTAGTTTAATAAAATAACTATAACATTTATTCCAAAGATAATTGGTATTTAATAGGCTTGTATCCAAATAAAACAAAATGTAAAAATATCAACAACTTACATTTATAACTGTATTGTAAGTTCTACAAGATGATTTCCTCAAAATAACTGTGTAAGGTAGGAAGCTGAAATACTTTTAATCCCCTTAAAAAAAAAAGTAACTGATGCTTACAGAGATTGAACTTATTTGCTAGAGTTACAGTACTTGGGAGTATCAGAGTAGTCAAAGTGAACCCAGTTATCTACCAGATTTTTATTTCCACCACTCCAAAATCCTTCTCTGAAAAAACAGTTGAGTAGTTCTACAAAGAGATTTTTTTTTGGCTATATGTAATTTCTTTTGAAAAGGACAAAATATTAAAAAAATACACACATTTAACAAAAAAATTAGAGCCATTTGCCAACTGATAAATGGTTGGTTAAAGGATATAAATAGACAATTCTCAGAAGCCAAAACAATCTCTTCTCATATTAAAAAAATGTTCTAAATCACTATTGATTTGAGAAAATCAAATTAGAGAACTCCAGGATACTGCTGCACACCTATCAAAAATGACAAATACTGGAAAGGACTGAGGGAAATACATATACTAATAAACTTTTGGTGGAGATGTAAACTGATCCAAACATTCTGGAGAACTATTTTGAACCATGTCCAAAGGGCCATAAAACTATGCATACGTTTTGATCCAGCAATACCACTACTAGGTCTGTACATGAAAGTGATCAAAGAAAAATAGAAAAGAGGAGCCATGAGTCAAGATGGTGGAGTCAAGGCAAAAATCCATCTGACCTCTCCCCCAAATCCCTGCAAATACCTTTAAATTATGACTTTAAACAAATTCTAGGGACAAAACACATAAAAGGATGGAGAAAAACAAATTTCCAGCCCAAGACAATTTAGAAGGTAGGCAGGAAAGGTTTGTTGCACCATGGTTAAAGAGGAGCACAGTCTAGTGCAGGGGACACAAGCACAGAGCAGTCCCCAGTAAACCCAGGGCAGGTCTCAGGGTGACTGAATTAGTGGCAGTAGTACTGGTTTCCAGACCTCTCAACACACAAATACCAAAGACAACTTAGAAGCTTGGCAAGAAAGATCTGTCATACCTGGGTGAGATTGGAGCACAGGCTCACACAGGCTGCACCAGCACAGCCCTGGCCCCAGCAAAACAAGAGCAGGCCTTGAAAGTGATTGGATCAGTAGTGGCAGTAGCTGCTTCCCAAGTGCTCCACCTACAGATAGGAAGGGGTCTGATCAAAAGGGGATTACATTGGTCTCTTTTCTAGCACTGTAAGAAGGACTCTATTGCTTTGCCCATACTCAGATTCAGGTCACAGTGCTGGGTTGCAATCCCAGGGCAAGGAGGGGCACTATTATACCAGAGCTTGAGATGACAGTGAAGCAAGGACCCTTGTCACAGTTCCAGGACAGAAAAGAGTGCTTGTGGTTACTCACAGAAGAGAGCATAGACCAGGACAGTAGTAAACATACCTCTCCTTAGATCATACCAATGTGGAATAACTGAAAACTTACAGGTCCCTACAAGTATCTCTAAAAACAGTTGCATAAAACCCCTAAAGCTTGGAACAGTATGTCTCCACCCTGGAAGCAATGTCCTACTAAAAATTGAGTAATAGACTGGGGAAATGAGCAAACGACAGAAAATAAAAAATTTGACCATAGAAAGTTACTCTGAAAGAAAAGAAAAGTCAAAACACACTCAGAAGAAGATTTTTAAAAAGATCAAAGTTCCAAGTTCCTACATCCAAAGCCTCTAAGAAAAATTTTAATTGATCTCAATTCATGAAAGAGTTGAAAAAGGATTTTGAAAATCAAGTGAGAGGTAGAGAGAAAACTGGGAAGAGAAATGAGAATGATGCAAGAAAAATATGAAAAACAAGTAAATAGCTTTGTAAAGGAGACACTAAAAAATACTGAAGAAAATAACATCTTAAAAAAAAATAGACTAGGCCAAATGGTAAAAGAAGTCTAAAAAGCAAATGAGGAGAGGAAGGTCTTATAAATCAGAATGCCCAGATGGAAAAGGAGATATAAAACCTCACTGAAGAAAATAATTCCTTAAAATTTAGAATGGAGGGGCAGGTAGGTGACCCACTGAATAGAGCACTGACCTTGGAGTCAGGAGGACCTGAGTTCAAATCCAACCTCAGACACTTAACACTTATTAGCTGTGTGACCTTCGGCAAGTCACTTAACCCCAATTGCCCTTCCAAAAAAAAACTTAAAATGGAACAAATGGAAGCTCTTTATGTGAAATCAAGAAACAATAAAACAAAACCAAAAGAATGAGAAAATAGAACACAACCTGAAACATTTCATTGGAAAAACAACTGAACTGGGAAATAGATCCAGGAGAGATATATTTTTTTTAATTATTGGACTACCTGAAAGACATGATCAAGAAAAGAGCCTAGACATTGTCTTTCAAGAAATTATTAAGGAAAAATGCCCTGATATTCTAGAACCAGAGGATATAATAGAAATGGAAAGAATACACTGATTGCCTCCTGAAAAAGATCCCAAAAAGAAAATTGCCAGGAATATTATAGTCAAATTCCAGAATTCCCAGAAAATATTTTAAGTAATCAGAAACAATTTAAATGCAGTGGACCCAATCAGGATAACACAAGATTTAGCAACTTCTACATTAAAGGATAAGAGAATTTGAAATACGTTATTCCAGAAGTCAAAAGAGCTAGAATTAAAGCCCAGAATCACCTACCCAACAAAATTGATTATAATCCTTCAGGGTTGAAAATATGGAGATACAATGAAATAAGAAATGATGATTTCAGAAAAACCTGGAAAGACTTATATGAGCTGATGCTGAGGCAAGTGAACAGAACCAGGAGAACATTGTACACAGCAACAGCCACAGTGTGTGATGACCAACATTGATAGACTTAGCTCTTCTCAACAATGCAAAGATGTAAAACGATTCTTTTTTTTTAAACAAGTGTTTTATTAACTTCTGTTTTACATCATTCATTTCTGCCAGATTTTTGAGTTACAATCATTTTCCCGCCATTATTCCCCTACCCAACCTCCCAGAATAGTAGTCCCACAAGATATTGCTTCCTCCAATTTGCTCTCTCCCATACCTTCTCCCAAACCCCCATCGACTTTTCCATTAGAGGAAGGTGAGTCTTTGTGTCCCAATGCCTGCACATCTTATCTCCCTATTACAAGCAAAAGAGTATTAATAATAGTATTTATATATATTTAAAACATTTAATGTTACGACCTCGAATTTCAGATCCATTTCCTTCCTCCCTTGTCACCCATTCCCTCTTGGGAGATAAGTAATTCCGTATATGTTGTACATGTCTAGCTATGCAAAACATTATCATAGTAGATATATTGTACAAGGCTGCTTATAATTCCCTCCCACTCGTCCCACCCCCCACCTGGTATATTCCCTACATGATCCTGACCCTCTTCTATAGTGGGTACTTCTAACCTCCCCTCACCCCAAGGATGCCCTCCCATCCATCATCCCTCCTCTCATCCCACTTCCCCCTATCCTGCTGCAGGTTGAGATATTCCATTTAGTATGTATGTCATTTTCGCCCTGAACCAAATTCAATGTGAAGGTGGTTTTGCCTTTTTCGCCTTCCTTATTCTCCCCCACCTTAGCAACCACTTCCCCTTGCTTCTTCTATATGGGGTAGTTTACCCTACCCTGTCTCTCCCCATCTCTTCTTGCCACTTTCCTCTCTCACCTCATAATTTCATCCCTTGAGTATTCTCCCTTCTCAACAAATTCAACCTATGCCCTCTATCCATATATAACTGTAACCATATACACACACATTCACATATGTATTCATATGACCACACCCCTTCTTCCATTATTTTCATAGTGAGAAAGATATCATCAGTCACAGTTATTGCTTTTCCATATAGGAATGTAAATAGTTCAACTTTGATAAGTTCCTTTTGATTTCTTTTACCTGATTACCTTCTCAGGCATCTCTTGCTTCTTTTGTCTGGATGTCAAATATTCTATTCAATTCTGGTTTTTTCCTCAAGAATGCTTGAAAGTCCTCTATTCCACTGAATGACCATATTTTCCCCTGAAACAAAATACTCAGTTTTGCTGGGTAGGTGACCCTTGGGTTCATCCCCAGTTCTTTTGCCCTCTTGAACATCATATCCCATGCCCTTCGATCCCTCAGTGTAGAAGCTGCCAGGTCCTGGGCTATTCTGATTGTGTTTTCACAATACTGAAATTGTTTCTTCCTGGCTGCTTGTAGTATTTTCTCCTTGATCTGGGGATTCTGGAACCTGGCTATCATATTCCTGGAAGTTTTCTTTTTGGGATCTTTTTCAGGAGGTGATCTGTGGATTCTTTCAACCTCTATTTTGCCCTCTGGATCTAAAACATCAGGGCATTTTTCCTTGAGAATTTCTTGAAGGGTTATTTCTAGGTTCTTTCCTTGATCATGGCCTTCAGGTAGTCCAATAATTTTTGAATTGTCTCTCCTGGATCTATTTTCCAGGTCAGTGGTTTTTCCCATGAGATATTTCACATTGCCTTCTAATCTTTCATTTGTTTGGATCTGCTTAACAGCATCTTGATTTCTCATAAAGTCATTAGCTTCCATTTGTTCCAGTCTAACTCTGAAGGAATGAATCTCGTCAGTGAACTTTTGAGATTCTTTTTCCATCTGGCAAATTTGACTTTTTAAGGCATTCTTCTCCTCATTGCCCTTTTGAGCCTCCTTTGCCTTTTGAGTTAGTCCATTTTTTAAGGTGTTGTTTTCCTCAGTCAGGCTGTTGACCCTCATTTCATACTTTTCCTGCATCCTTCTCATTTCTCTTTCCAATTATTCCTCCACTTCTCTTATTTTATTTTTAAAGTCCTTCTTAAGGTCCTCTATGGCCTGCAACCTGCTCATGCTTTCCCCTGGGGCTTTTGGAGCAGGACTTCTGACCTCACAGTCCTTTTCCCCCTCTATGTCCCCAAAATAGGGGTCTAGGGTTGCATTTTTCTGTTTCCTTTGCCTTGGCATGTTGCCACTTAATTACTTGACTTTTGGGCTTGTTGCCACACTATGGCTTTAAGGCCAGATAGAGGAATTTTCGTCCCAAATGTGTGGGGGGCAACTTCCATTTCTGGCAAGCTGTAAACCCACCCACGACTTCCACACTAGATCACAATCCAGATCCAGGGAGGTTAAAGCAAGAGTGATTACCCCCCAAGACTGATTGCTGGGTCTCCCTACGATTTGCAGGCCGGGAGCTGGAGCTGCCTCTGAAAACTACAAAATGGCGTGTCTCCTCAGCGGCTTCTAGCCCCCAGGGGAGGGAGCCAACGCATTCCCTAAATACTGGTCCCAAAGTCCATAGGACACTAACCTCTTACTTTGTCCTAGGCATGTCTATGTTGATAATTCTGGAGTTGCCACAGCTCCTGGTGTTCTGGGGTTCCTCCAACCAGCTGCTGGCCCTGCTGCCCTGGGGCTAAAACCTCAGCTCATGGGGACCTGGGCTCGGCTTGGCTCCTGTGCTCTTCACGCTGCGTGCTGCCAGGTCCCAGACTGCTGTGCTGGTCCTTCCTGCAGGGATGCTGGGCTGTCCTCAGCTGGTGGTTAGTTTCTCTGTGTCTTTCTGTGGGTGCTGGGGCCCCAGAAGTTGTTCAGAGTCCCCTTTTACATAATTTGGGGGGACTCTGGGTGCAGAGTGGTTTGGATGAGCTGTTTCTACTCTGCCATCTTGGCTCCGCCCCCTCAATGTAAAACAATTCTAAAAGACTCATGATGGAAAATCCCATCAACATCTAGGAAAAGAAATAAGGAATCTGAATCCAGATCAAGGGAGACTATTTTTTTTGGTTTTATGTTTTTCTTTCTCATGGTTACTCTCATTCATTCTAATTCTTCTATACAACATGACTAATGTGAAAATATGTTTCATGGGAATGTATATGTAGAGCCTATATCACATTACATGCCATCTTGGGGAAAGGGGAGGAGAAGGAGGAAAAATTTTAAAACTTAGGTTACCAAAAATGTTCTTTACCATCTTCCACCCTGTACCTGCTTTATTTTTGTTCTCTTAAGTTTTTTTTTTTCCTGTATTTCCTCATTTTGTTGTTTCAGAATCTACCTCTACAATTTCTCTGGGACTTCAATGACTCTAATAAGTTTAAATATCATCTCTGTGTACATAACACATAGATATAGACATATAGGTATACATACACATATAAAATATCACACACATATATATGCATACACATATGTAATATATACTATATATGTATATGTGTGTATATATCTAGATTTATATTTCTCACACAGTACTCCAATATGTTAATCAATTTTTAAGCTATTAAAAACTATAACTACACTTAAACTTTATATGCACACATGTATGCATACACACATATTTTTGTTTATATATGTAATATATAATAAAATATACACACATTATAGATTTGTATACGTACATGTTAATATAATGTATATGCATATATGCATCCTATAATATATTCATTTAAGTATATACACATGTATTTGAATATATGTTGTATATTTATGCATATTCACTTATGAGTACACGTATGTGCAGAAACATAAGAATGCGCACATATTGTATACATGTTCATGTGTTCATGTACAGTATATATTATGAGTATATGCATGTATCTCCCTTGAAGTGTTGGGGCTATACACAGGCTCAATCCTGTTACTGAGTATATGAGAATTTTGATCTGCTATGTTTCCTACCTGGACAGGGATTACTCCACGCAAAACAGATTGATCTGTCATTTTCTATATCCTGTAACCAGATAATGGAGGATGATCAGCTGTATATTATAAAGCATTTTTATGGCATATTGCAGTATATACAGAGAGACAGACTGATACACATATGTATGTATGTATCATGTATGTATTATGAATATATTCAATGTTCAAATTTTGCCATTGTGATTCTGATGCCTAAGTGATTCTGGGAGAGCCCCTTAAAATGTCTAGGTTTCAGATTTCTTTCCTACTAGATGAGAAGGTTTGACTCAGTGGCCTCTAAGCATCCTTGTGGATTGAAATTTACTCTCCTATACATTGGTGAGAGCTCATTAATAATCACTGTAATTTTCTTTTTGGCAGACATTATTGCCATCTGCTTCAGGATCTATTTCCTCGATTCTGTTTTGTTATTTTGGAGTTATTTAAAATTACATTATTCATGATCAGATGGATTTATTAGTCCAAACATATTAATGAGGCTATCTTTTCATCATACATATGAAAGAATGTGTCAGGTCAATCAAAATGATAGCTGATGTGTTTCTTCTGGTGATTCCTTCTTTTAAATAAAAACAAGTCACCTATTATATCCCTTCTTGATTAGGAGGTTTGGAATGTGTAGAGATAGCTCCTCAGAAGTTATCTCATTGGCCAGTATATGATAGTTCAGGATCATTATCAATTAGATAAGCTAAATAGCACTCTTGGAGCATGCTTCTAAGGCAAATAAGAGTAATGAAAGAATAATTATATTGAATGACCCCTATGAATTAACATCAGTAGCATGTCTTTGAATCATCTTTGAGCAGTCTACTTCAATATAATTTTCAATTACAGAGCTGTCAAGAAAAGAAGGGGAAATTTCAGTGTACATAATTATATAATTTATGGGACTCGGAGTACTAGAAGACATGTGAATATCTACTGTTGTTTCAAAATGGTTCCTCTATATGCAAGCTTATCAATAAGCAAACAGGAACACAAACATGTGAATCCCCACATATCTTTCCAAACTTCTTTGAAGAAATAGTGAGACTTTGTCACTTGTAACTAAAATTTCAAAATATATTTTCTCCAACCTGTTCAAATATATCTTCATGGCAACTGTAGAAAATGTCTTCATTTATTTGAGAATATAGCAACCAATCATCTCATTCCAAATCTCCAGTACTAGCCAAGGCCACTTGAAGTAAGAGTGTTCTACACAAACCAATGCTGAATATATATTGCGACTACATGACTTGATTGAGCAGGCTGTCAAAACAAGGGTTTTTAATAGATTCGCAGCAGATTTTTCTTTCTTTGCTAGGGAATATTTCAGCAGTCAAGTTTAAAAGCCAGAAAGAAAAATCAGGGTTGACTTTCAGATCAATAGTTAAATAGATTTTCATCTATTTGCTTGTCAATGTACGGTAATGACAAAAGACCCCCTTTCTAAATGTCAGTAGATATATATATATATATATATATGAAAGTCCTAGTAAAGATGCACAATTATAGAGTATTTTTTAAAATAACATTATCCACCATTAACAATAATTCTATGGACTATATAGTCTCTATAATTATGAATTCTCTATTACAACCACTATATTAAAAATATAAGTGGACAGATTATTTATATTATATTAATCATTCATCTGATATTTGATAGCTCCCTCTAGGTGGCAGAATTAATAAGGTGATGTTCTGGGCGTGAGAAAGACCTGAATTCAAAAGGAACCTCAGATGCTTCCTAACTGTGTTACCCTGGGCAAGTCACTTAACTTCTATTTGCTGTTTCCTTGTCAATGAGACATGTTTAATAACAGCACCTACCTCCCAGTGTTGTTCAGAGAATCAAATGTGATATTATTTTAAATTTCTTATCACAGTACTTGACAGTATTTCTTATCACAGTACATTGAACGTATTGTTCAATAAATGTTAGCTATTCATTATTATTGTCATCATTAATGTATTTATTATAATAGTTATATTATTTATAATTATTATTGTTAGAGTAGGATTTCAAAGACCTAGCTTCTAATTCTCAATGTTGCCATTGCCTTGCAATATGACTTTAAGCAAGTTACTGAACTTTTTTGTGCTTCTTTTATATAGTTATGTCATAAAGGAATATAACCTATGCCCAACAGTGACTAGCACAACCTTGAACCAATAAAGCTAAATCAGTACCTGTAGCAGAAGAGTCGGGATCTAAATGGAGAGAGAGAAAAATGTCAACAAATCACATGGTCACTAGACCTTTGCAGTAGCTGAAAATGTAAAATCCTAATTGAACAGACTAACAGATTTATTGTTAGGGAAGCAGCAGGATTTACTGGAAAGAGCAATAGATTTGGAATAGGGATTCAAATCTTGATCTAGTTTTAAATATTTAGTTTTTATACTAATATTGCAATCTGTGTCTCAGTTATTTTTATTAGAGGTAGCCAAGCTGCACAGTGGAGAATGTGTTGAACTTGGAGTCAGGAAGGCCTGAGTTAAAAACCTGCTTCATATACATAGTAGGTGTGTGAAGATAGGAAAGTCATTTAACCAATCTCAGCCTGTTTCTTTATTTGCAGAAAAAGGATTACAAAGCAATTACCTCCACATAATAGTGAGGAGCAAATGAAGTAATACAAAAAGTGGTATGTAAATGTTAGTTGAAATCCTCTATAAAATGAGGAAGTGTGAAGTTCTAAAATGCTACAGTTCTTAACTCCAGGTTGAATCAGAAAACTGAACACTCAGGAGAACTGGACTTGAATTTTGTTTAGCTGTTTGATTTTTCAAAAGAATTCTCCAAAGTTAAAGTCTTCTTATAGAATCTGCTGGAATTCCTAAAGTCTAATCAAAGTTAAGAAACCAGTTTTGAGAAAAGAAGAGTAAAAAAAAAAAAAAACCCTTCACCACCAGAACAACTTTCCAGAGGAAGCTCCTGCTCTTGGTTTCAAAAGAGAGCTATTACCAGTGAAGTAGGAGGTGGACCCGCAGAGCTGGCAGTTTACTCATTAAGCCAGCCACTGGGAAGGAAACCTAGACCTAATCTATGCAAATCTCTAAGAAAGAATATCCCTGTGTTTCTTCTATTCCTGTGGATAACCCTGGGAGGTCCTCAACCCATTTAGTCAAATATTTAATTGGTCTAGGTATTATCTAGGGGCAGAGCTACTGCCTTTAATCACTGCCTAAGGCAGGAGTTTATAGTCCTTAGAGCTGAGAATTTGCTTGGGCCCTTTGGGAGGGGTATACAATTTAGCCAGCAGTTTTGCCATCTGAAGATACAAAATGACTGAGGAGGGAGAGCATTATAGACTTAGAAATATATGGAGTGGGGATTTGGAAGATTATGTCTGAGGAACAGCATGTAAACCAGTGTAGCTAGATCATAAAATGCATTGAGGAAAATAAAGTGTAAGATTGGAAAGTAAGGAAAAGTCCCAATTGCAAATGGTTTAAAAATCCAGACAG
Organism: Gymnobelideus leadbeateri; assembly: GCA_011680675.1. NCBI lineage: Eukaryota > Metazoa > Chordata > Mammalia > Diprotodontia > Petauridae > Gymnobelideus > Gymnobelideus leadbeateri. Next base: position 12,811 of record WOXC01003306.1, read on the forward strand.
AGTATTTTATATTGGATCAGACAAAGTATTTTATAGTGGATCCTGGAGTTAAGAGGGAGCCACTCAAGATTACTGAGTACTTACAAGGAAGGGAGAGCTGGGGAGGGTGATAGATAAGGGCCATCTCACAAGGAAGCAGCTTCTTTTGCTCAAAGGACACAGCAACATTAAGTGTTTTTCATTCTTCATTTATGAAGAGGTCCAATGATATCAAAAGTCATGTCTTTACCTTCAGGTGCATCGGATGTAATTGAAAGAGAGTTGCACAAGTTTCTTAGCCTGACTATTCCTTCCAGTCATCAAAGTTCAGTGGCAAGACAAAAATAAACACACCTGGCAATGATCCACAATTCAGTGGATGACCTTGTGTCTTTGATGCCTGACCAAACTCTTGAGTTCCACAAAGCATGCTTTGGGAACCCCCATGGCCTTTGGAACAGATTCCTGATCTGTATCAATCACTGCACCCAGATGATATTGGAAGAGAGAGAAAGGGTGATGACTTTGCATAGCCTTACTTAAATCCAATTCTATTGCAAATCAAGACATCACTTTTCTGATTTTGGTCTTCTTTGAGAACAAAGGACAAACAAGAGCAACAATACCTAAAATAGACAATTCCTTCTGAGCTTTCTGCTAGGGAAAGTGTTCACATAATTGAGGTACATATCCCCCTGTAAATATCAGAGGAAGGAAAATTGAGTTAGGATGATTGGTGACTCCCTTCTGGAGTGGTCCAGGAAGGCTATGATATGGGGGTCAGGGAGTTCAGGGAGTCCAGGAGGCCCAATAACCAGAGTCCCTGGAAAGCAGTCCCGAATGAATTCACAGACTCAAGCATTCTCTAAGTCAAAGTGGCAAAGATTTTATTGTTATGCTTTACAGAAGACAAGAGTTCTTAGGGAACCTGCATCCTTAGAGGGTTACAGTTAAAGTGTCTATAGGATATCGCATAGTAAAACCTGTGCCAAATATGCTAATTAGGTGAGTCAGGGTGGGATTAGGGAGTGGTTAAGGAGTGGTCAGTTCTTAAAGGAGAATGCACTTTTAAGATCTACTGCATAGGCGTATTGCCTAGAATTCAACAAGAAATATGGGAAGGGGGGGAGGGGTCATGGAGATGTGGTTTTAGTCTCGAAATGTCACTAAGTCAGCTAAGGGTCAGGGCTGAACAAGCTGCCAACAATCAATGTTGTGTTTGACAAGATAGATATTGGGAGTATACATATATCCCAAGCCCAAGGCATACATAACTAGAGATTCAGGCTATATATAATGAGCTAAGAAGTATACACATGACTGAGTCTAGGATACATATGATAGCTAAGTGAGTAGTAAATATCTTTATGACTCAGTACACAGCTGCTTCAGCCAATACACAGCTGGGTCAAACTATTCAATTCTATAGGTGCAGTTGGCTACTAACTGAGGAAGAGAGTTAAGTATTTTGCTAGGGCATGCTGCCCTTGAGGTAGAGAGAAACTGCCTGAGACAGTCTTTGAGTCTAGGGAGATTTGGGGCTAGGGAGAAATGTGATTTTAGAACTGGGTGTGATTTTACAAGCTGGAATTCAAGCACAGGCACCCAAGCACCCCATCAGCTATTCATCTACCCAGTCTGTTTTCTCAAGGCACAAATTCAGAACATAAAGGAGAACTTTCTGAGATTTGTCAGACCTGAAGAACACTAACTACTTCATGAGTTTTATATGGGACCAAATACTATGGCCAGAAGAAAACATTGTTCAGTTATAAGAAGTTAGGGGCAAAAAAACTCTCAGGATTTTAGGAGCACAAGTGCTCTTCTCATAGCTATTACCAAAGGAAAGCAAGGGATTCAGAAGACAAGGTCAAGTTTGGATAGTAGCAACTGTCAAGACAATTATACTTTGAAACAGGATTTAGATTTCTAGGCTATTATTTATAAGAATATTAATATCATCTTATCCCAAGATAGAAAATAAGTAACAAGAGCCTGTAAAATTCTTAGGCTCTATATCACCTCCCTTTGAATAAAGAGAAGGCCTTGTGAACTCCAGAGGACCAGAGAATTTACACTTTTTATAGAAGTCCTTGGGACTGTAATCACATATTCAATAAGCCAGGGACCACTAAAATAAGAATAGATAAAATATTTAGATTTTTTTTGGTAGCATTAATTATCTAAAGCCACTTTATCATGTTATAATTTGAAAATCTATTTTAAGTTCAAATAATTAAATTAAATATCATCATATTGGGTTCAGCTAATATTTCTAGCTGATTTTTTTTAAACCATGATTCTGTCATTCTATGTTAGCCATCTCTACCAGCTTCATGTAATCTTTATTTTGAACAAGAGTATCTTCTCCACCTTTATCTAAACTATAAATCAGGGATTTTGATAAAAAGTGTACATCCTCTAGACCTCTGCAGTTCACAAGGCCTTCTTCTCTTTGGTCAAAGGGAGATAAAATAGAGGTTAAGATTGAGGCAGGATCTCTTTTCCTCCTACCCAAATGATTCCTTCTCAGGTATTGGGCTGGAGGTTCCCACCACTAAGCTGACAGTTTCCCAATGTCTTCAATTTTCAGATCCCAATTTGACCTGCTCTTTTTTAAAATAACCCAAAAGATGTGAAGAAATTTCTTCTGTCAAAATAAACATGTTTCTTGTGGAGTATCACCCCTTTCATCCAGTGGTCTTCAATGGCCACCTAAATTGATGGATAACCTATTCAACTAAGTAAATCTCCTTTGATTGATTCAATAGTGACCTTATCCAAACCTATTTATTTATTGACAAAAGGTATCAATTCATAACATCTTGTCCCCTTAAGTGTAGTGGATAATTGATTGACAGATTCAATCAATACCATGTATCATGTATTTATACTTATCTAGGCATATTTCAAATACTTCTTTACTCAGAAAAAGAAAGAAGGGCAATTTTTTAAAACAAAACTATGTTATGCATTGGGCAGAGACCAATCACTGCCTTCAAGACTTTTCACCCTAATATAGTAGAAAACAGATAAACAAATGCTTACAAAGTAAACTAGAGGAGGTGATTAGAAGAGGGGAGCCTCTGGAATTAAAAGGGGTTGGGGAAACTTTCCAATATAAGTTGAAATTTTTAATTGAGACTTAAAGGAAAGGAGGTCAGTTTTTCAAGGGAAGGAGGGAGAACTTCTTTGGCATCAGAAACAGCCAGAGAAAATGCCTGGAGACTAAAGATGGGAGTGTCTTCTTCCTGAAACAGTGTTACTGGATCAAAGAGTATGTGTTGGGGTTTAACACATAAGAAAACAGGAAAGGTAGGAGGAGGCAAGGTTATGAAGGAAGCAATAGGGAGCTACTGGAGATTTTGAGTAGGGGAGTGCATGACATGATTGGACTTACGCTTTAGGAAAATCACTTTAGTGTCTGAATGTAGGATGGATTGGAATGGGGATAGACTTAAGACAGGCAGACTCCTGAAGCTGGCTATTATAATAATCCAGGCATGAGGTGATGAAGGCCTGCATTATAGTCAGAAGAGAGAAGGGGATATACAGGAGAAATGTTGCAAAGATGAAATCAACAGTCTTTGGATAAAGGGGTAGGGGACCATGGAAGATAGGGACAGATCTAGGATAACTTCCAGGTTAAAAGCCTGAGCAACTGGGAGAGGAAGTGTTAATCTCTTTACTAATAGGAAAGGTAGAAGGTTGAAAGATGGTTTAGGAAGAAAGATAATAGGTTGCATTTTGGCTATATTGAATTTGAAATAGATACTGGACATCCACTTTGAGATGTTTGGAAGGCAGCTGGAGATGTGAGATTGTAAATTAGTAGAGAGATTATTTATCTGATTTTTTGTTTTTTCATCTTTAAAATGAGGGTGTTGGACTAGATGGTCTCTAAGTTACCTTCCACCTCTAAGGTGACAATTCTAAAATCATCTTGCTCCTCTGGGGGAATTATCAGGTCAGTTATGTACATACGTACATACATGTATCCATAAATGTGTTTCTTCTCTTTACTTGTATGGGAATATGAGAATGTATATAAACATATATTCTATTCACCTATATGTGACACACAATTCTATAAATTTAACACAACTCTTTGCACTAATCAAGAGTTTTGCATCATCAAACCTCTTCAGAACATCTCTATGTTGATGGCCCACTGGCAGTATGATCAACATATTTAAAATGATATGCATCATCTCCACTCCCAACCTGTCTCTTCTCAACTTCCCCTTGTAAATCTTAAAATTATATATAAATGCATCATTATCATTTCTTTTAGGGACATCTTCATCTTCTCAGTCATTCAAGCTTGAAGCCATGGAATCATCTTTTGACTCTTCCCTTTTTCTCATGTATCTACCAGAACAAGTTACTTGCCTAGTCCTATCAATGTTCATTTAGAGATATCTCTCACATTCATTGCTTACTTTCTATTCACCCCATGATTATCATAATTTTGGTCACAGAACATCAAGGAAAGAAGTGAACACAAAGGCATTTATCTAAATCCATTCTTGAATTAAGAATAAACTTTAGGGCATCCTTAAAAAAAATTATCATACAACCTCTGAATAGAACACAGAGGAATTATCACCTACTAAAACTCTATTTCATCTGTGACTACTATCAAAGGCAGAAGGAGGAGGATGACTTATAGACCATTGCACAGTTGGAGTTTTATGCAGTCATGAGCTGTGAGCATTATCTACCTGATATAAGTTTAACATTGGTCAGAACAGTGAAAAAAGCATAACCCATTCTTTGTCTCTATGTTTCACAGAAAGTAGGATCCCTTAGTCTAACTAATGCTATATTGAAGTCCTATCATTATAACTATATCATCAACATACATAGTTTAAAATGATCAAATCTATTCTCCTTGCAAAGGTGCCCTTTTTACCTCCCATTTGGACTATTTCAATAGCCTGCTGGTTTGTGTCCTGGCCAGAAGCCTCCCCCTATTCCTTCCTTTACTCAATTATCAAAGTGATCTTCCTAAAGCACAGATCTGATCTTATCACCACCCCACCCTCCAGACAAACACACCACTCAAAAAACTCCAATGACTCCCAATCATCTCCAGGATGAAATACAAACTTTGGCAATCAAAGTCCTTCATGACATGCCTTATTCCACTTTAACAGTCTTCTTATACCTTAAGGTTGCCCCACCATCCAACTACTCTTCTTTAAAAAAAAATTATCTTTTATTTTTTAATTTTTTGTCTTTATTAATTTGTTTGTTTACTCTTAGTTTACAAGATTCAGTTCCACAATACCTTGAGTTTCAAATTTCCTTCTGCTCTCTCTACTTCCCCCCATCCAACTACTCTTTAATCCAAATAAAGACTCTTCATCTTCTACTTCATGCATTTTCCATGATTGTCTGCCATGCCTAGAAACATCTCCCTTCTCGTCTCTGCCTCCTTGAATTTCTTCAACTCCCAGATAAAAATCCTACCTTCAACAAGAAGCCTTTCCTGATTCCCCTTAATTCTATCACCTTCCCTCTGTTGAATATTCCCAATTTATTATCAATATATCTTGTTTGTATATAACTGTTTGCATGTAATCTCATCATTAAATTATGAGCTTCTTAAAAGCAAAGACTATATTTTTGCCATTCTTTGTATTACCAACTCATAGCACATAAGAGATGATTAATAAATGTTTATTGACTGACTGAAGATTATTAAAATGTGACTCCAAGAAAAGAGTATAGAAATTCACACATAGAATGATTGAAACAAAATAGAAGGTGACTACCACTTCATTTGTTCTAGATGTTCTGGACTCCTCATTCTGGATAATCAGTACACTTCTCTTATATGACCCACTCTAACGTTTTTTTTTTTCCTATGCCCTGATTTTTACTTGACTCTATTTCCTTTCCTCCATACTATAAAAATAATCTTTGAAATGAGATTTCTGTGGTTTCATGTATTTTTATTAAAATTTATCTTATTGAATTTGGATTGAGATTTGAACTTATATAGATCTTTTTGGAACTTAATCTTTTCCAATTTATTTATTATTCTACCCCCATGTCATTTATATCTTTATTAAAGTGACTGATAAAACATCAGTGAATGTTTAACTTTAACAATTCGAAGGAGCACTTTATACTCCATTTCAAACATGAGGAAACTGAGGCTCATAGAGGTTGTGTCTTTTCCATTCATACATCTATAGCATGTAGGAAATCTGGAATTTGGATCTATATTTTCTCATTCCAATTTTTATACATTTTGTTCTATGCTACACAATCACTCTTGGTAAGTGTAACTCAATATAATTGCTCTTTTCTCATGTGTTTTTAATTTCTGTTCAACATTGTTGGGTTTTGCTTTCAGACCCTAATATCTCCTTGGTGTCAAAACAAGAAGCAAAATGTTATGTGAATAATTCTGATTTATATTTGTAATCCACAAATAATGTCCCATTAGCTCTCCCATTTATTCCATGTTCTCATACTGTATCAATTACAGGTGATTTGGAGCTTTTCCATTCTAGGCACTACACTTATAGGATCAAATCTTTATAGTTTATTTTGCAGGTAAAAGTTCTTATACCACTTTTTTTTTCAAAAATATATGCTTTTCAATGATTTTTTATATAATGCATCAGTCTATTGATACCTCTCTATTCTTTTCCTCATCAGAATGATTTGTGCTTCAGTAGTTTTAAGTGCATTCAAACTTCTCCAGTAACTAGATCATAGGCTCAATTCATAAAACTAGCTCTGTGTATGTATTTATATATGTATGTTTTATCATATGTATGCATCAGATGAGCTGGCCCTTAATTTGACTGGATTAAGCAGGTCACTTGGCTGTTTTGTTTTCTTGTCCCCAGATGCCTCACTGGACTCAAATGCTGCAGCTTCTGGCATACTCATTATCTATTCCAATTGCTAGACTACTTATGGCTCCTCTATCAATTCTTTGAAGTTCACAAGTTCTTGACCTGGTTAATTGTACTCCCAGTACACATTCACTAAAATATAAAAAAAAGAAAAAGATGTGCTATGAACTCATAGCCACAAGGGAACAAGGTGGGAAAGAAAGCCTACCCATAAGCTCATAATATTTCATATTCCATTTTCAAAGCTTCCAGGAAAGATTATCTTCCCAAAACCTCTCAGCATATAATTTAAAAAGCTTTTTATCACCATGCAGTAGATCAATATAAAAGAGTCAGAGGATACCTGTGAGTTTTCCAAAGTGGGTAGGGAAATATTCTCACATCATACATTTCTGGAAATTAGCCTCCATGTGAATAAATACTAAATGATATATATTGCACATGCTCTAAAGAATGAGTCAGTTCTGTCTAGTGTCATCATGTCTATAATTTATCTATTATCTATCTATCTACTTATCACATATCTATCCATCTCCTTATATTTATATCTGTCAATGTCTTTTCTTTTAGATTTAGATTCTACATCTAATTGTCTGCCAAATGTTCCTTTCTAATTATCGTTTTAGAATTCTTTGAAATCTCTAATTCTAGAGACTGTATCAAACTATGCTTATTTTTCGTCTCCAGACATTTCAAGAACTAGGAGATGGAGTGTTCATTTCTTCACAATGTTCCCATCATTTCTATTATCACAACAAGTCTTCCCCTTTATGGTTAGAGTCAAGATTTTGTGGCACTGAAAATGGACTGATAGTTAATATTGACTGATCATCAATGTACGATGGACTGATTGAATCTTTTTTTTTCTTTTTGGAGGGCAACTGAGGTTAAATGACTTGCCCAAAGTCACATGGCTAGTAAGAGTGTCAAGTGTCTGAGGCCAGATTTGAACTCAGGTCCTCCTGACTCCAGGGCCGGTGCTCTATTCACTGTACCAACTAGCCCCCCCACCCCCACGCCCAGAACTGACTGAATCTTAATAAGGTTTCTACTCTATTTCACTAGACTTGATTGATCTACTATATACTTGTTAGCCCCCCCACTCCCACTGTGTGAGTTAGACCTTCCTTAAGCCTGTAAATACAGTTGCTTACTCCACACTTGTAGTTTGTCACCCATATCCTTCAAGACAACAATATTGAAAACAGAGGAAAGGAACGCTAAATACCTTGTTTCTGGATCTCGTTGTCTTGGTATTTTCTAGACACAAAAGTTCTAAATTCATCCTTAACTACTAGCATGTAAACCACAAGCCTCCTGTCCCACCCTGAAAATTGCCAGTCATGGAATTTTCCAGGGAATATGATCATGGTTATAGGATGTTTGTCCACTCTAGGTCTTTGTGGAGCATGCCAGCAAGGCAATGTTAGACCACCTGGTAAGAAACTGATATAGCAGTGCACCAACCAATCAGAAGTGTGATATGTCTATATTTAAAAATGGCAATTCTGCAAATTCTATAAAGGACTTGCTTTGGCTATCAGTTTTGTCCTTAACTACTAAGGACCTTTGTATTCCTTTTATGGGCAATTGCAACCCTTGCTAATAAATTGATGACACTCAGAACTCTGTGTCTCAATTTCTCTTTATCACGCATTTTTTTTTTTGCAACAATCTGACAAGTAGTTTTTTATATGGCAAAATGATAATATCATATAGTTGGTGACATGCTGATACAGTTTCAAATCTTTCCTTCATTAATATTGACAGGCTATGTGGCCATGTACAACTTACTAAATTTTCTGGGATTCATTTTCCTTATCTGTAAATTGGTGGTAATGATAGTAATAATAACGATAATAATAATAATAATAATAATAACACCAATAGTATTTACCTCAGGTTTGAGGGTCAAAGATAATATATAGAAAGTATTTTTAAACTTGAAAACATTAAATATCATCTGTAATTATTATTATTATAACAGTTGGTTCACCCTAGTTAATGTAATTACAGAAATTAAGAGCCACATAAGAGAGGTCTCTGCCTTATTAAATTTTAAATGCAAAGACATGATATCACCCTCTATTCTCTTTATGAAGTGTGAAATAGTTTATTTGATAAATTGGAAAGGGCAACACCAATATGTTGGACAAGAATTTGCTATGCTCATTCAACTCCTTAAGCAAGATTTATTCACTAGTAATTTAGTCAGTCCAGGAATTCAAGCAAGAACGAAGCCCCTGAGAATGACTTTTCACCTATTGGGAAGGGGAAAATGTTTTGTTTTGTTTTTTCTCTTCCAATTCCTGTAGGCCATGATGCTTTGAGTCAGAGCTATTAATCAAATATATTCCACCATCTTGATCAGGGAGGAGACACCTTCTTCCGACAGACACAGATTTAGAGAGTCAATAGTAACAGAAAGAAGGAGTCAGTTGAATTAGCTGGACCCATTCCAATTGGCAACAGACAGCTAATTCTGAATTCAAGTGAGAATTATTCCTAGGAAAACTAGAGTTGAGCTGAGGAGAGGAACATAGACTTGACTACCAGTTGAGCATTCCATTTAATAGAGGCACTTGACCCAAGAGACATCTCAGATAAGTAAAGACCGCAAGGAAAAATAAATCATTATGGGTCTTGCTGTACCCACAGATACCTATGTGCTGCTGGGGATATAGTGAAAGATCTGGATTCAGGAAGACTTCAATTCAAATCTGGCCTCACATACTTTCCAGTTGTAAGACTCGGGACAAGTCTCATAAACTCAGTATTCCTCAATTTTCTCAATTGCTAAATGGGGATGATAATAGCACCTACCTCTTTGTGATGCTGTGAGCATCAAACAATACTGGCAAATTGGATACCCACCCCTAACTTCCCCCCCAGACCACAATCCAGACCCAGGCAGTTTAAAGCAAGAGCGATTAACCCCCAGACTGATGGCTGGATCTCCCTACAGTTCGCAGACCAGGAGCTAGAGCCGACACTGACACTGCAAAATGGCTTCTCTGCCAAGTTTCTTCAGCAGCTTTTCACCCCCAGGGGAGGAAGCCGATGCATTCCCCAAATACTGGTCCCAAAGTCCATAGGGCACTAACCTCTCACTTTGTCCTAGGCATATCTGTACTGATAGTTCTGGAATCACCACAGCTGCTGGTGTTCTGGGGTCTCTCCAGCCGGCTGCTGGCCTGGCCACCCTGGGGCTAAAATCTCGGCTCACACGGGCCTGGGCCCGGCTCCCAGAGCACTGCGCTGGCCGCTCCCTACAGGGCTGCTAGGCTGTCCTCAGCAGGAGGTTAGCTTCTCTGTGTCATTTCTGTGGGTGCTGGGGCTCCAGAAGTTGTTCAGATTCCCCTTTCACATTGTTTGGAGGTGGTGTGTGGCAGAGCACCTTGGAAATGCTTTTTCTACTCCGCCATCTAGAAAGGAATTATTAAAGCAAGTAAAAATGAGACTATTAGTATGCTTCTAGGCATTTGAGTTTATCAGCTGCTCTGCTTTTATTAGTGAGATTGCTGGCATATCCATAGGCATTTTTATTTTTCTATCACTAATATGAAGTCAGCAAGGCTGCTCAATGGATAGAACACTCGTTCTGGAGTCAGGAAGATCTGATTTCAAATCAGGTATCATACTCTTACTAGTTTTGTGATCCTAGGCAAATCACTTAACCTCTCTTTGCCTTAATTCATTGAAGAAGGAAATGGCAGATCACTCCATTGTCTTTGCCAAGAAAACTCCATGGATAGCACTGACAGGCTATGTTTCACAAGATCATGAAGAGTCAGACACTGCTGAACAACTGAACAACAATCATTATTCCATGTTTCTGTGTGAAGGTTCAATTTTTTTTTTCAATTTATCTATTTTGTCATCAACCAGTTATCTTCTGACTTAGAGACATGTAGTATCCTTCCACTACAATACCATCTTAAATTCTCATATTATTGATACTCAATCAGTTGTTCTTCCTTATGATTCACCCTAATAGATAACAGATATCCTTACATGAGGTTATATGCTTAGTTGAAAATGTGATATTACTGCCTCTCTTTTCTAACCTGTCCCTTTTGAATTAGGAACAGTTCACTTACACAACCATATTCCATGTGTGTGTCATATCCCACCAAGTTTCACTGATATCTCTAAATATTGACTTTATCTCTTTTAATTATTATCTGTAATTCACCTTGTTATTACTTAGAATCTATGTATTTTTGTTTATCTATATGAAAACACAAGTAAGAAATTTCATAAGGTGAAGTAATTGTTGAGGTTATTCTTCATATATGAAATTCTATCTCCATTTTTTGTGTATACTCTGCTTCCACCAAATAGAATGTAAGTGCCTGGAGGACAGATGTTATTTTTATCTTTGCATATCCGGTGCTTAGTACTTAGTAGCAGATTAAAAAATACTTCCAGAACTGAATGTATTGCTTTCTCTCTTCCTGGATAGTATCTCCAGATCATTAATTGTTTTCTCCACTGATATTCTTCATTCCTCTTAATTACCATGTGTTTTGATTGTCATAGCCTCCCAAGTAGTATTTCTTTTTGATCCAAAAATGTATACAACTATCAAATTTATCTTCCTAATTTTCAAGTCTGACTTTGTTATTCCTCTGTTAAAATAATTCCAGTGGCTATATATCACTAACAGTATAAAAAGTATGCTTCATATAATTTAAAGTCTTCTAAAATCTATCTTCAATATGATTTTCCATCTTAACTTCACAACATGCCCCATCATATTATTTACATCCTATCCAGACTGAATTATGAGCTATTACTTTAATTCTCTCTGCCCTAGTTTAAACACATTCATTTGGGTTCCCTACTCCTATGTTTGAAGTATAATCCCTCCACCTCTACATATGTTATCTCTTTCCCTTAGAATGTAAAAAGGGTACATTCTTTCTTTTTCAGTCTATATCCTCAGTGATATGTATAAATCCTTAAATGCATGCTTTTTCACTCATTCTTTTATTTTTAATTCATTTTAGCCTATGGAATATCATTGGGTTGTCTTTGCTTAAGTGATCATAGTATTCTTGGAGTCTTTCATGTTACTCATCAAATAATATCTCTTCTTACATCACATCATATCAAACTAAGGATCATAGGATCATAATTCTAAAGCTGGGATGGAATTCAAAAACCAACCACGTTCATTATTTTTTTAAAAGCATTGAAGTTCATTATATTAAAAGTTCTTTGGGGATAAGGACTGAATTGTTTTTCATATTTGCAAACCTAATAGTAAGCACACTGATTATCAAAAGTTTAAAAATGGTATTTGATAAATTAAATTAAAAGAAAATTAAGTATACTCTAGTAGCAGCTTTCAGTGTTGCTCTGGCTCATTCACTGGCATACCTAATTCACTTTGATAGAAAACAGTTAACAATTAAAGAGAGGATGGACTTGTTCCTACTTCAAAAACAAGGTTGCCCATTGCCCTAATTTCAGTACTCTCAAGGGCTATTAAAAGGAAGAAACAGATAGGAATAAAAAGGAAAAAAGGAAATGAAGCAAACATTTCAAACTTTCCTTTGGGACTATTTGTGAGTTCACTTCACTCTCTGTAGCTCTAGTCCTTCTTCTCTTTCTACTCTCTTAACTAATTCCCCACATATTTCAGAAAGTTTCAATTATTCTTTTCAAACACTCGGTAGAGACTGTCAAAGACTCTTGCTAAAATACTTGAATAGCAAGAAAAATAAACTGGTACTATCCATGTGTCTGCTTTTTCTCTCCATTTCATTTTAAAAGCAATATACAATTATGGTAGGAAGAAATGTGTTGGAGTAGAGAGGAACAATTTAGTAAAGAGCTAATAAGGAGGTCAATTGAATACAAATGCCTAATTTAAATAAAGGTAAAATTCTAAGAACTTAAGTAAGTTGTGTCTAGGTGTTCTACTACTGAGGAAGCTAAATGGATCAGCAGAGTGAACACTTGGCCTAGAGTCAGGAAGACCTGAGTTTATATCTAGCCTCAGACACTTACTAACTGTGTGACCCTTGGCAAGTTGTTTAACCGTTCTTTACCTTAACCCACTGCAGAAGAAAATGGCAAACTAATCTAGTATTTTTGCCAGGAAAACCTCATGGACAGTATGGTTCCACTATGGCTTATAACCAGATTGTATTTTCATTTGAAGCTTTTGGTGCAGGAGTTCTGACCTCCCAGGCCTCCTCCTGTTGCATGCTTTGATCCTTTTTGCCCCCAAAATAGGAGTCTAATGTTGGATTTTTCTGTTTATTTTGTTTCCTTTGCCTAGGAATGTTGCCACTCAATTACTTGACTTTTGGGCTTGTTGCCACAGTAGGACTCTGCTAGCAAACAGAGGAGCATCTGTCCCAAATGTTGGAGTTTTCTCAGCTTCCAGAGTTATTAGTTGGGTGCCTTCTCTGAAGCCTCCACACACTCTGGCAAGCTGGTCACAGACTCCAGGACATCCACCCCAGACCACAATCCACATCCAAGAAGGTTAAAGCAAGAGCGATTACCCCCTAGACTGGTCCCATGCTCCCCTACAGTCCGCAGGCCAGGAGCTGAAGCTGCAACGTGGCACAGGCTGTGCCTAATCATCTCAGCTGCTTCTTGCCCTGGGGGCAAAAGCTAAAGTGGTCTCCAAACTATTGAGTCCCAATGTCCATACTGTACTAACATCTCACTTTTTCTTCGGCATCTATGTGTTGATAATTCTGGAAATGGCCACAGTTGTTGGTGTTCTGGAGTCCCTCCAGCTGGCTGCTGGCTGGGCCACCCTGGAGCTAAAACCTCTGGCTCATGCTGGCCTGAACTTGGCTCCCAGAGTGCTGCATTGGCATTACCTACCAGGCTGCCAGGCTCTCTTCAGTGGGAGGCTAATTTCTCTGTGTCATTTTGTGGATTGTGTAGCTCCAAAGTTTGTTCAGAGTCCCCTTTTACATGGATTGGTGAAAGTAGAACCTGGAGCCCCATGGAATTGCTGTTTCTCCTCTGTCATCTTGACTCTGCCATGCCCCCCTAAGTTAGTCTATTTTTTAAGGTGTTATTTTCTTCAGTATTTTTTTGTTTCCCCTTTAGCATGCTGTTGACTCACTTTCCATGATTTTCTTGCGTCATTGTCAGTTCTCTTCCCAATTTTCCTCCACTTCTCTTACTTGATTTTCAAAATACTTCTTGAGCTCCTCCCTGGCCTGGAACCACTTTATATTTTTCTTGGAAGCTTTTGATGCAGGGGTTTTGACTTTGTTCTCTTCTTCCTGTTCTGTGTTTTGATTATTTTTGTCCCCAAAAAAGGATTCTATGGTCTGATTGTGCTTCCTCTGCTTGCTCATCTTGCAAGCCAATTACTTGACTTTTGAGCTCTTTGCCCTGGTAGAACTCTGCTTCCAGAGTGGAGAGCTGTGTCCTAGATCAGTGGGGTTTTCACAGTTGCCAGACCTATAAGGAAGGAGCTCTCTCTACAACCACCACAAGATCTGGCACACTGGGCATGCACCCCAGGATCACCACACAAGACTGTGCCCCAGATCCAAGCAGGTCAAAGCAAGAGTGATTACCCTTTGAATGGTCTCTTGTTCTCCATACAATCTGCAGGCCAGGAGCTCCAGAGTCAACCATGAAGCAACAGCTGCAGCCACCATGCCTCCACTGCCTCTTGCCCCAGTGGCAGAAGCCAGACCACTTTTTTCTATCACTCAGTTCCAACAGAGTTCCCCACTGACCTTTTTTACTTTTTCTTTGGCGTTTATGGGTTGAGAAGCTTGGGAACTGCCACAGCTGCTGGTGATTGATTCACTCTCCTGAAGTCTTCTCTGGCAGGTCTGTACTGCTGGTTGGGGCCGCCCCAGGTCTGAACCTGAGCGGCTCACATGGGGCTTCACTCAGCTCCCAGTCTGGTGCAATAGAGCCTTCCTGTTGGCCTGCCAGGCTGCCTTCTTCAGGAGACTTGGTTATCTCTTTCACTTTCTGTAGCTCTAAAATTTGTTTAGAGTCATTTTTTTTACTGGTATTAGAGATGTTTGGAGCAGGAGCTAAAGGAAGTTCCTGCTTTTACTCTGACATCTTGGCTCCATCTTCTGACTCATGTTTCCCAACTGAAAAAGCTTAGGTATTTCAAGTGCCAGAAATGAAATAGATGGTCAATGCCAGAGTTGACTGAGAGTTAGCAGAGCAGTAGTCAGAAGCACACCACAAACCATGCAGTGCATTGACAAGTTGATGAAATGGAAAAATAATTGCCTAATGTTTAAGATAAGTTCACAGAAGCTAAGGAGTGTGTAAAAGTGGCACAGAGAAAGAGTGCCAAAGGATTTGGTCTAAGCCATGCAACCTAGGTCAAGCAGTAGATGACCCATAATTGAAGTAGGACTATACTGGTATAAAGTAGCAGTAACTCCAGTTCACAAAGCCATAACACTTTCTTTCGATTTCTACGTGGTAAATGCTTTTGAATGTAGGCATCAGAGATATTGAGGAGGGAAAGAAAGTAAGTGCTTTTTATTTGTGGAAAATATTTCCTTTGCAAATTAAAAAAAAAATAGGGCTAAGAGGAAACGACGGTGGCTACTCTTCAAGACTTATTTGCTTCAGTCAAACCCATCATATTATGACATAAATATACAGAAATACCACCCAGTGCAATTTTAGGCTATTGCCAAGTTTAGGGGAAACATGACCAAAAATATTGATTGAAATGTAGATAGACTAAATGGTATTTTCCTAAACAGTGAGTAATTCAAAGTAAAAATTGTGGAAAGAATAAATAATTATGCTAGAGATTTCTAAATATGTGTCAACACAGAAAAATTTGTGGGATGCAACTAAAGCACTCTTTAGAATAATAATTTTATCACTAAAATACTATGAAAAGGGGGAAGCAGAAGACCAGCAAGGAGGAAGAGCTAGAACCTTTCACCAAACTCTGCTTTGCCTTGCCCCTGAGAGAAGATAGCAAGAGATTCATATCTGGTCCTTTCCCTCTCTGATGTTGACATTGGAAAGGAGGAAGGAGACTAGATTATCTTCCTTATTTTTGGTGTTGGTCTTGACCTGAAATGATGAAATTTTTTTCATTCATTCAAAAATATTCATTTTGGTGATGAGGAAACTGAGGCATGGGAAGATTATATGGCTTTATCAAGTTTCAAAAATAATAGTAATCAGTGTCAAAATTCTATTTATTTTGGTTGCTACCTATAATTTGTGCATTTGAGCATAGGGAGAGGAGAAGACCCTCAGTGCTGAATAGGATTTTTTTTAAAGATGGAAAGGGGCTAACTGAAATAGAGAAAGCACAGAAATTTGAGAATCTATTTTAATCAGAGTGCATAGGAGAATAGAGATATGATAAATAAAATTTGAATGTTGCGAAGCTGTGCATTTTCTAATTAGAGAGAATGGTAGATAAACATAATACATTTATGGTTGCTAGGCTAAATTGTTTCACCACCACTTCTAGCTGCCCACCCATGACAATTCATTCCTAAAAAATCAGCTTCATTGGCACTATTAAAATTGTCAGTTGAATACTTCTAAGGAATTTAGGAATCACGAGGTGGTTTATGAAACTAGCCATATTATCAACAATCACCATCATATTTGCATTGCTGCTGAAACATATATTTTATTTCTGCTTTAATTTTCTTTTGGGATTTTCCAAAACAAAAAATAGTCATGTCTTATTCCTAAGCAAAAGAGTTCTGACTCATTTGCTAATACTACTTCGTTGTTTACTTTAAAAACAGATTTTATCCTTCCTCTAAGTACCCTCTCTATACCTCAGTTTTCTCATTTGGAAATATGGGTTTGAGTCAATGGCCTCTAAGTTCCCTTCTAGTTCTAATTCTATAATCCTATGATAACAAGATGGTGCATTTATAGAATACACAAGGGTGCCCACCATATAGTCACTAACTAGTAATATAAATTATTTATAGAAATATAGTCTTTATTTAGGTAAGTTTAGATATTACTGAATGATGCAAAGTGATATCTAAATGAATTATATTTCCCTCTCTTCCCTAGCACAGACATCTATGTTACAGGGTGTTAGCTCTAAAGTCAGAGGGCCTTGGACTTGAATTCTGGATCTGTCCCCTTATGTATATTTCTTCAGGTAAGATGATTAACCTCACTGAGACGGTTTCTTCATCTCTTGTTTTTGTATAAATTTATTTATTTTTAGTTTTCTACATTCACTTCCAAAAGATCTTGAGTTCCAAATTTTCTCCCTATCTCTCCCTCCCTTACCCCATGATGGTTTGCATTCTGATTACCTCTTCCCCAAATCTGAGTCCTTTCTGTCACCAACCCCCTTCTGTGATCCCCTCCTTTCTACTGTAATGTAGGACAAGATAGATTTCTATACCCCCATTGCCTATATATCTTTTTTTCCCAGTTGCATGTAAAAAAAAAATTTAACATTTGTTTTGTAAAACTTTGAGTTTGAAATTCTCTACCTTTCTCCCCCCCCACCCACCGTCATTGAGAAAGCAACCAATAGTATGTGTATATAAATATATATGTATACATATATACATATATATGTAGTCATGTAAAACACTTCCATATTAATCATGTTGTGAAAGAATAATTACATTTCCCTTCATCCTGTCCTGCCTCCCATTGATTCTATTCTCTCCATCATCTTTCCATGTAAGAATGTAAGAAGTTAAACTTTAATAAGTCCTTCATGATTTCTTTTTCCTGTTTATCTTTTCATGCTTCTCTTGGGTCTTGTATTTGAAAGTCATATTTTCTATACAGTTCTGGTCTTTTCATCAAGAATTCTTGAAAGTCCTCTATTTCACTGAATATCCATTTTTCTCCTGAAGGATTGTACTCTGTTTGGCAGGGTAGGTGATTCTTGGTTTTAATCCTAGCTCCTTTGACCTTCAGAATATCATATTTCAAGCCCTCTGATCTCTTAGTGTAGAAGCTGCTAAATTATGTGTTATCAAGATTGTGTTTCCACAACACTTGAATTGTTTCTTTCTGGCTACTTATAGTATTTTCTCCTTTACTTGGGAGCTCTGGAATTTGGAAACAATATTCCTAGGAGTTTTCCTTTTGGGATCTCTCACAGGATGTGAGCTGAATGTGAAGGAATGATATAAAAAATAAAATTAATTGGTAAGAGAGGAATATATAGGGAGGAGAAGGGGAGAGATAGAATGGGGGTGGATTATCTCAGCTAAAGGAGGCAGGAGAAGGCTGTTACAATGGAGGGGAAGAGCAGGAAGGTGAAAGGGAAAGAGTCATCCTTACATTGGATTTGGTTTAAGGAGGGAATAACATATACACTCAATTGGGTATCTTACCCTACAGGAAAGTAGGGGCAAAGGGGATTGGTGGGGGGGGGGGGGGGATAATAGAAGGGAGAGAAAATTGTTCAGATGGTTGTTAGAAAGGAACACTTTTGAAAATGGACAGCATCAAAAGAGAAAATATAATAAATTGGGGGCAGGATAGGATAGTGGGAAATATGGTTAGTCTTTCACAATATGACTACTATGGAAATGTTTTGTACTACTACATATGTATAACCTGTATTGAATTGGTTGTCTTTTCAGTAGGTGTGGGTGAGAAGGGGAGAAGGGATAGAATCCGGAACTCAAAGTTTTAAAAACAATTGTTAAAAAATTCTTTTTACATGCAACTGGGAAATAAGATATACAGGCAATGGGGTATAGAAATCCATCTTTCCCTACAGGAAAGTAAAGGATCTGGGGGGGGAGGGATATAACAGAGCGCAGATTGGGTAAGAGGCATTCAGTATGCTTGCCATCTTGGGGTGGGGGTAGGGGAGAAATGGGAAGAAAATCTGAAACTCTAAATCTTTTGGAAATGAATGTTGAAAAGTAAAAATAAATAAAAATAAAAATAATTTTTAAATCCTGTTTGAGTTCTTCCATGGCCTGAGACAAATTCAAATTTTCTTAGAGGCTTTGGATGTAGGAGGTTTGAGTTTGTCTTCTTTTGGTTGCACATTTTGATCTTCTTTGTCACCAAAATCAGATTCTATAGTCTGAAGGTTTTCCCTGCTGTTTGCTCATTTTCCCAGGAAATTACTTAACTTTTTCAACTCTCTTTTAATGTTGGACTCTGCTTCCAGTGTGGAGGTTGTACTGTCCCTAGCTTGAGGGGGTTTGTGCAGCTGTTTTCAGAGATACTTCTATCGACCTGAAAATATTCAGTTCTTTTAAGGTGACATAATCAAATAAGAGGTGTTTTCTCCTCCCCTGTCCTGTGCTCTTGTCTGAAAGGGACCAAAGACACTCATTTCTGCTTTGGAACTATGAGGAGAATTCCATCTCAACTGCTGACACAAGCTCCACCGTGACAACACTCATCTTCACCCCATCACTGCAACTGAGATTCAAGCATGAAGAAAGCAAGAGAATCCTACATCAGTGCCAGCAAAGAAACCCCTGCAATCCCCCTCTGATCAACTGCTCAGTTTCCCCACTGTCTGTAGGCTGAGCTCTCAGGAAACAGTCTCTGCCATCTCTACCACCTCTGCTGTTCTGGGGCTGGACCTTGCACCTCTCTCATCCAGGTCTGACAGAAGTTTCCTACTAACCTTCTAAACTATCTTTTGCATTAGTGGGTTGAGAAATCTGGAAACTGCCATAGCTGCCCATAATTCAGTCCCTTGAGACCTGCTCTAGGTTTGCTGGGAACCTGGTCTGGGTTGGCATGTTTTGTGGAGGACTGAGCTCCTCTCTCTGACTGATGCAACACAATTTTTCTGTCAAAAGCCCAGGTTCTCTTGGGCTAAACATTTGTTTCACTCTGACATTTTGTGGAGCTTTTTTCTCTAGAATGTTTTTTTGTCAATTTTTACAATTATTTAGAGGGATTTTGGAGGGGAGCTCAAACAAGTCTCTGCTTTTATTCCAACACCTTGGCTCCATCCCCTACTGTTTCTTCATCTCTAAAATGAATATGGTCTCAATTATTTTTTTAATAAGAGATAAATCTAACATGCATTTAGATAAGGGTGAGGATATTGATCTTTCCAGAAACTGCTACTTACATAAATAACATTTTGAGGCAATAATATTCATGTGTATATGAAATACATAAACTGTCTATTTAGGGCAATTGTAGACAAATCTAGTAAATTTTAACCATATAGATTTTTTAAACTTATTTTTTTGCCTTCTGTGTTTAATTCACCATCTTTTCTCAATATATACTTCTTTCCCACCCCAGTAGAGAGTGATTAAAAAAAATAAAACAAAAGAAAAAAAAAGGTAAAAAAATTAACCAATATATCAACCAAGTCAAACTTTATATGCAGTTTTCCACACTCATAGTCTTCCAGCTCTGCAAAGAAGGGAGGCAGGCACATTTTCTCATCTCTTTTTCAGTAATAAGCTCAGTTATTATATTTACAAAGTATTCAATTTTGATTTTTTGTTTTATTTGTGTTTATATTTTTGTAGTCATTGTGAATAATCATGCTGGTGCTGCCTACTTTACTTTCCTTCTATATAATTAAGTTTTCTCATGCTTTGAATTTTTCATATTGATTATTTCATACAGTATAACCAACTTTTGGAGGTGATTGGGCTTGAAAGGGTTAGGTGATGGTCTGGACTTGACTTTTTTTTTTTTACTATAATGAATTTAGGGTATTGAAACTCTCTCCATTGATGCAGACAGATGAAAATCAGCAACTCATTTTCGACTTAAAATCTTAG
The DNA here is from genome assembly GCA_011680675.1 of Gymnobelideus leadbeateri. Taxonomy (NCBI): domain Eukaryota; kingdom Metazoa; phylum Chordata; class Mammalia; order Diprotodontia; family Petauridae; genus Gymnobelideus; species Gymnobelideus leadbeateri. The sequence continues at coordinate 33,380 of WOXC01003306.1, forward strand.
ATATTGGGGGTAATGAGAATTCAAATTATCTCCTTGTAGTCACAAAAATGGTATGTTTCAGAATTAAGTCTTGACACAAGGTTCATAAATTCAAAGTCAACTTTCTTATATATTATAGGACAGTGCCTCTGCTAAATTTTTAGCAGAGCAGAATTTAAAAATTCCATCTATTCCAAAATACACAAGCTCTTCATCTCTCACATACAAATTAGATTGGAACTACAGTTTGAGGATCTATTACTCAATATTTATTGAAACAGAAGTGTGATTTAATAGCAAGATGAATATAGAAAATGTAATTATTATCTTTCTATCTGGCATGCCTGTGGAAAGCTCTTACAACCCATTTATTTACGCCTTCCCATTATTCTCTTTCTATGCTAATTGAAACTCCATGGAATTTTGTAATACAGAGAAGATATCTTAAGCACAGCAGGCATCTTATACTAGGATACTCATTTAGATTATACATTTCAATATTCATATTGATGATATAATATTTCTCAGGTACAGAATTATGCGTGAGGATTCAAGCAATAACTAGTAGTCACATTTTACTGTTTTAGGAAACAGGAAATGATTCCTTGTATATTACTAAGCCAGAATTGAATGAAAAAGCTAGGTACTGCCCTTTAATACATAGGGGACTGACTTTGGATGTAGAAACACCTAAATAAGATGCTAATTTGTATACACACAATCTCTAGTTGAAGAAGAGGAAATACTGTTAATTAAGCACTTTGAAAAAAGATTCAGTAGACACAGTTACTCAGTATATACCATTCTTAAGTGCTTTAGACAAGGCCCTGTGCTAGACCACCAGATATAAAAAGATAAAATGTAAAACTATTTTTGCCCTCAGAAAGTTTACATTCTAGAAGAATACAACATTTATACAGATAACTAAGTAAAAGGTAATATGATTAGAGAAAGAGTACTAATATACAGGGGGATAGCTTTTTAGTTCAGTTAAATTATTGCGTTAGACCTCTACAAAGGCTGAAATATCTGTTGATCCATCCATTCACCGAGCAGAATACAAATAATACCCAGAAAATTTAGCTAAGGCCAATATTACATGTTGGTCAAGTAGGCCACTGATATTTTAAAAATTATTTCTGGCATGATGAATCCTTACCTTCTCCCACAACCTCTTTCTTACTCCTCTCCTCAAAAAATTTTCAACCTATATTTATTTGCTGACCTGTTCAAAATCCATGTAACAAGAAACACTATCTTTCATTTCACAATTATTTATGAAAAATTTAAGAAGCTAATAGACTTTAGAGTTCACATGGACATTAAAGCATAATGACAATCTTGCTCAAAACAAAGTTTGGCAGGAATATGTATGGAGAATAGGAGAGCATCAAAACACCTAAACGTTTAGGGAAAGGGGGAGAAAAGATACATAGAATTGAAGCTGTAGTGTCTTAAATTTTGAAATTGTTCATGCTCTCATTCATATTTGTCTCATGTCTCTTGTTTGACCATGAATAGAGAAATTCATCTTCTCCTTAACTTCATTTGTGTCTACTGGGATGTATCTTTTCCTTCAATGTTAAACTAAGTTGTCACTGTCCCCATGAAGTCTCCTCTGTTATCATCTCAGTTCAAAGTTACATATTCCTCCTCTGATGACCAATTGACAGGAAATTTGTAGCAAAGATGGGTACTCAGACATAGATTGGACTAATCAACACTTAAGTTATCTTGTAACACAAAGATTCTATAAAATGCAATGAGCATCATAAAATTTTAAACAAAAAAAAATTTAGGAAGCAAAACTGAGAAAAAAAAATCCCCACATATTATTTAGAGGGATGAGGAAAAATGTTTAAGTAAACAACTACCTGGATTGCATATAAATGATGCTAACAAAGACATATCTGTTTTAAATTTAAATCTTAAAGCAATGTATTTTTTTGAAAGGTAACTAATTTTTCTGACAAGCCTGAAATCTCTGGAAATGTTCCCAGATTCATTGGAACAGAAGGATTTTGCATGAATCTTTGGATCCAGACATTTATAAACATTTGGAAACTGAAATATTGCACTTTTCTGTCTAATATGTTTAGAGGTCATCATATTTACAAAATGGTAGATCAAGAACTTTTAGAACTTAAACTTGACATTTTTAATAAAATATGTCAAGTACAATTTATGATTTTATTTCTTGTTTAATGATCTTTGATGTTATATAGCACACATTTCTCATTTTAAAATCTCTGCTGTAGGATACTTCTATAGTTGTCTCACAGTGCATTAGCTAAAATCTAATATCATAATAATTACACACTGGAGATTGTAGGTGTTTTTCCAGTTTAAAAATGTAATTTGATTTCCATGAGAAAGCTAATTCATGTCAGTCACCAATAAAACACTTGCCAATAGAGCTTAATGGTGCGTATCTTATTAACATTTCATAACTCTTTAATGGATATTTAACAGCTGTTTAGGTTGCATTTTAAAATTTAAACTGGGTGACACATTTGAGAGTTATTTCACGTAAGAGGGAAATAAGCATTTAGCTGTCAATTTTGAAAACATGTTATATTGGATAATGTTAATGACATAAAATAAAATAGCTATCAGACCTTTAAATATGCTATTAGAAAAAATATGATATTTCCATTCAGCAGCAGCCTCTCCAGGAAAGCAAATTTCCATTTGTTTCATAAGCAATTTCAAAATATTGCTCATTCCTTTAAAGAAAGAATGTCAAGTCAATAAGCATTTATTATGACATTATATTCTAGTCACTCTGCTACTTGCTGAGGATGCAAACAGAAGCAAAAGGCAAGTTCTTGCCATCAGGGAGTTAAGATTCTAACGGATAAAGACAACACATAAAAGAGAGATGGAGGAATCCACATGGCACCAAGATGGTGAAAGAAGTATAGAAATCAGGAGTTAATTCCACATAGGATTGAAGGGGTGAATTTGGTTGATCTGAGCATTTTCCTTAAAGTGGAGGCTCTAGCAATAAATGACCAAACAGAAAGAGGGGCTGCAAGGGTGGAGTGATCTTCCAGGATAAGAAAGAAAGGAAAGAAGAAAAGAAAAGAAGAGAAGAGAGGAGAGGAGAGGAGAGGAGAGGAGAGGAGAGGAGAGGAGAGGAGAGGAGAGGAGAGGAGAGGAGAGGAGAGGAGAGGAGAGGAGAGGAGAGGAGAGGAGAGGAGAGGAGAGGAGAGAAGAGAAGAGAAGAGAAGAGAAGAGAAGAGAAGAGAAGAGAAGAGAAGAGAAGAGAAGAGAAGAGAAGGAAAGAAAGGAATTAAGGAAGGAAGGAAGGGAGAGAGGGAGGGAGGGAGGAAGGAAGGGAGGGAGGGAGGAAAGCCTGAAAAAATATTCTGTAGTGTAGTCCATGCCCAAGTGTTGAGCACAGATGTAACTGGTTAACTTAATTCTCATAAATGCTGACAGTAAGTAATCCTCAGAAGTAGTGTTTGTAGTATTTTCTTTTTCATTTAAAATGCTGTCAAAAAATCTAATTTTGTCCCTTAAGTCATGCTATGAGACCATCTTTCTCTCTCTCTCTCTCTCTCTCTCTCTCTCTCTCTCTCTCTCTCTCTCTCTCTCTCTCTCTCTTTCTCACACACACACACACACACACACACACACACACACACACACACAAAATTCCTTCTGATGGATGAGTTAGACTCTAGCCACTGAGATCCCTTCCAATTCTGAAATACTATATATCAATATTTTCGGCACAACCATATTGACTGTATTCTTACTCCCAGAAGTATTAAAACAAATTCAAAGCTTATTGAATGAATGAATGGCAAGGTCCCAGTGAATTATATGCCTACATACATAGATATATATGTACAATGTATAGGCATATGTTGTGTATTTGTATATGTGTATATGCATACATGATAGAACAATCTAGTGTATGTACACATGCACCTGTGTATATACGTGTATATGCATATACATGCATTATATATACATACATGTATACACATGTATACTTACATACAACACATGTCACTAATTCTGAATTTGGATTAGTTGGATTTCTTGCTATGATTATTCTGTCTTAGTTTCCTATATTTATCTGTGGGCTTCATGGCCATATAGATAAAGAAACATGTAACTCCTGGAAAGCGTCTGTTTAATTTTCTTCCAATAATATGTTCTCTTCTCATGGAAAATATCATAACCAACAAAGTTAAACATAATACTGAGTGAAAAAAATAGACATTTGGTCAACTGTCAGACTCTCAGGACTTTAAAAAAAAAAAAACGTGAACTTAATAGAAAATTTGACAAACAAGACCCAAGAGAAATATAAAGTATATGCCAAAGACTGATTACAAGGGATTCAATAAGGGCAGACCATTTCCCTTTGATACATGTAAGATGTAAAATGTACATTTAAGATTGTCATTAATAATTGGGTATATCGTTTGTAAGAAAGAGTGAGGTAGACCTGATTATGATATGACTTTAAAAATTAAAACCATTTAGGAACAACTAAAAAGATTATTTTATACAAATGAGGTACAAGAGGAAGAATCTACATGGAATCAGATGGGGGGAGGAGGGCTGGTAGCCCCGGTAATCTACTTTCATCAGGAATGGGTTTAAGAGGAAACAATACATATATATCTAGAAGAGTATCAAAGTCTTGTAAATTCAGAAGAAGTAAAATGGTCAGGGCTAAAGAGAGGGGAGAGGATAAGGGAGGGATCTGTAGAGGGGAGGGGGAGGGAATAGGTTATAGGGGGTTATAGAAAGGTGTTTAAATTTATGGGAAGGGGAGTACAGGGGAGGAATCCTTGAAGGGGAGGGGGTAGGCTAAGTAACAGGAGGGCAACATAGCTGGTAGAAGTGAAGTGGAGGAGTCAGGAGGCATAGGAAAAAAGAGATTGCACAAACATAAAAACAAAGATGAGAAGAATTTGTTAGGGAAAGTATAAATCTATATATGTATGAAGGCATGTATGTATATGTGTGTATATAAATATACCCACAACTAACTGTAGCCTGCGGGGGAGAGGAGGAAGGAGGGGAAAAGAACAAATAAAAACTGCACAGCAGAGCACAAAAGAAAACTTACAAGGAAGCAAAGATGGACAGTTCTCAGCACAATGTGAAGTATTTATCATACAGGCTTTCCTGAAATGAAAATTTATCACTACATATTTTGAATCCTCTCTTATGTTCTGCTATGCACATGACATGCTTTTATTTTATTTTCTTACTTTGTATTTAAGTTTCAATATTTAAGTTTGTGTTATGTTTTTGCCTTTTTTTTCTTCTCTTCATTCTGTATCGGTGTTCTGGTGTTTTGAGTTGAAAATTATAAAAAAAAAAACTAGTGTGTTCTGAAGTCAGGCTATATGAGTATTAAGGGTATGAATTAAATGAGACTTTTATTACATCTTAGGTCCTTTATTCTGTCTTCTCCTACTTTCTATGAGAAGGATGATTTGATTACGAATTTGGGGGTTTTATTTGCTTTTTTTATTCAATAACATATTTTGCAAATGTGCAATTTAGGTGAAGCAAAGGTGAGAGAGAAATAGAGCCAAATCACATCAAAACTCATGATATGCTTGTTAATAAAATGCTTTATTTTTCAAAGGATTCCAAAATTTCAGGATATAATAATGTGTCTCTTTGTGGACCTAAGAGTAATAATACTTTCACCAATTTAAGAAGTAAGTTTCTTTTTAAAATGCTTGATACTTCAAAATGTATATATTTCAAAATTAATACTTTCACACAGAACTTCAACATTAATTCTTACACACTGCAAATTAGTTCACTGTAAATGTTATTCCCAATTTATTCTGCAAATGAGGCAGCTTAGAATTTTTCTCAGAGGATATTCTGCATCTTCAGTGTCAGTTGCATATAGTGGTGGAATCAGAAGGAAGTATTGTGAAAAAATAGATCTCCTACAATAAAGTTAAAACAAAACTTTGGCCCTTGATTATGATACATGCCACCCTCAAAAAAACAGATCTTAAGATCACCCAAGGCTCCTGCCTGTTTGATTACTTTATCATTTTAATATTTATTTCACAAGTAGCAGTGTCTGCTCAGGCTGTTTTGCTTACAGGACCATGTTTGGAGGCTATAAATAATTGGGTTGCCCAAAATATCAGGGTAGTGTAAAAAATATCCTGCTTTGTCATTTAGATTTCAGTTACCTTAGCTGAAGAAGACCATCTCCTACTGTGTAAAGGACTGCACCTATTTCTACAAAATCATGTACCATTGAAATATTGAGAAATGAAGTATTATCACATGGTAACCTGCTGTTGCCTTTATACAGAAATATACCTTAGCCTAATATTCTGAGGACAGTTAGCTATAACAACTTATTGTAACTTTTCTTTGCCTTGACAATCAATTTTCTATGCCATCCTTTGATCTTCTCAATATACTGACTCCTTTTATCTATTCTGTGACATTTGCATTTGTGATTCTTCATGAAAAACCAGAAAGTGTAATTCTTCAAGGATAATCAAAGCTGAGAGAGTGGGAGCTGTATATCCTGCTGTCATCCCCTACATTTGGGACATTCATTGATGATGGAAGCCTGAAAAGTGCAAAATTTTTCATATTCAAATCAATGTAGTAATTAATACTTTGAAAATAACCTATGAGGGCTATTCAAAAAAAATCAAAACACTTATTTCATCTTTATATTTTTCATGTATCAAATTAGTAAAAAATCTAAAGAAAAATATTTAATGTTAAAAAGATAAATGTTATTTAGTAAATATGCCAGAACTCAGGAGGGATCATGGCACATAGTAGGTGCTTAATTAATACTTGTTTACTTGACTTAGTGAAGATCATTCTAGAAATATTTCCTTTCCATTTTTTCCATTAAAGTTACAAGTATGGTTAGTTTACTGGTGACTGAAGATTAGCCTAGCAAAATATGGAGACTTTTTTCCAGATCAGCAGCAGCATGACAATATTTTTTCCTGTTGTATAACCTACTGAAGATGTACAAAGTCATTTAGGAGTAGAAATTTGCGTCAATAAATGTAATACCCACACTAATGAAAGCATGAATCTTTCACCTCTGGACATCAATTCTTTCCATTCATCCTGTTCTTATTGTGTTTCTGATAATTCTTTTCAAGTTTTAAAATTATATTTTACTCTAAGAAGTATGGCAATACTGAAAGAGGCTTGGCTCTAATGACTAGAAGACCAACAAGTGACAGTCTCCTAGAATGGCCTCTTTGTACCAACAAGAGGTAAGAGAGAAGCTCTTCCTGACAGCAGTGCATCAGAAAAATTTCATTCCATTGCATGCAGATCCCTGGACTAGACTCTTCTCAGTTGGAAGACCCAGAGGGATCCTTCCTACAGGGGACAGAGAGATAACATTTCTTCATATTCCCTCCACCCATCACCTGTCCAGGCTTGCCTATATAAGAGTAGGAGAGAAATGCTATTCCATCAGCCTTCTACACCTGTCCTCTCATCTAAGCTAACACCTGAGGGGATTGCTGTGAAGCCAAACTTCTGAAGATTTTAACCCCTTTGAACTCATTTAGCAATGACTAACAAACTGGAATCTGGTCATGAACCCTCCATTCCAATGATGCTGAAACCCTAATTATAATTATAGGAATTCTGGTCTCCAACTCCCATTGACCATTTCTTTATTCTAATCCCCTTCAATCCAATACCATCATTACACATTTTAAACCTACCCACTCCATTGTATTCTGTGAAATATATGGGTAAAACTCATCACCATAAATATTTTCCTTTCCTATTCCGTTCAACTTTTTGTTCTTATGGAGAGCTGACTTTCTCTTGCTGATGCAATCTCTCCATGGTCAATATTTCCAACCCTAATTGCACTTTTCCTTATTCCTCTGATTCAATGGACGATGTTCCAGAGCGGGGATATTCACTGTTACCCACTGCCTCGGAGGACTTAGTTTTAAATCTAGCTTTGTTATGTACTCATTGAGTCCCCTTGACACATTACATCCACTCTCTGGTTCCAGTTTTCTATTTAAATTGAAGAAGTTGGACAAAATTATTTCCAAAATCCCTCCAAATAAAAATATTGTGATCCTACGATATCTATCTTTGAAATTATTTTTTTCATTTAGCATCACTAGGTAAACCTTATTTCATCTTCTCACATCTTGTAAAATATAAAGACCTTGTTTACTTCTTTTTTATCCTAAGAAACTACACTTTAATATATTAAAACATTTTTTCTACATTTTCTAGCATTTTTGTATGTATTCCATCTTTTTGTCTCCCTAAGCCTAACTACTCCCAGAAACAACTCTTTGTTCTTAATTCTACTTTTAATTCTTTATTTTTTTATCCATCTCTATAAGTAATTTGGTAATGGACCTAGAACCAACGGAGTAGGGAAGTTAGCAGAAGGATAGAATCAAAAACAACTCAGTTATTCATGAATGTCCTATCTCTGTTCCCTCATTAAAGTTATTGAGGGAAAGAAGCCAAAATGAACATTTCCTTACATATAGCAGACTTTTAAATGTTTATTGAATTGAAGGAGTAACTCCTGTGATAATCCATTATAGATATCTTTTGAGTCATTAATGGGTTTCCAAGATATGCTGGTTTACTCAGAAACACTCACAACTTCTCCAAAGTTAAGTGATAACCCAAAATAAAGACATAAGCCATAAATAGATAGTCACTATAAAACTATAATCTCAAATGGATTCAGTGAAATAACCACGAGTGGGAATGAAAACTTAGTTTGTAACATTTCTCCTTTCCAAACTCACCATGGCCTAGCAGTACAAAATATCACCAATACTAAGGAGCCAAACTATCATTCTTGATTAAGCATTTGGTCATAGGGTGAAAATTGTCTTTCCTCAGCACTCTTCTCATTTTCTATCACTGATAGTCTAAAGTCTACTTATGCAATCACTGCAAAATACTTAAGGAAGATATCTTAATGTAAGGTTATCCTTACCTTTATAGAAAAAGAGTCTGAGACTTCTTTTTTGAGGTTGTACAATTAGCCCAAGGTCATAAATTGGGTATGCTACTGAATTTAGAATCAAGGTGTCCCAACATCCAGCAGAGCCTACCATGCTACATTTTTCATAATACTAAAGAAATGATATAGTGCTACTATTACATTTTTTCTCATTAGGACGGTTTGTTGTTCTATACATATTCTTTTGGGAGTAACTTCAGAAAGAGAGCCAATGCTGCAATTTTTCTTCATTAAACTGGTGAAAAGTATGTAAAAATCACATTGTCCTTATACTGTCAAATACCCGGATGGGGGCTTTAACATAAATAAACTTTATAGCATCCTCCAGGATGTACTATATTATACAATTTGGGCCATTACTGCAAATCAGTTCATGTCATATCCCACTGTTATAATATATTTCATTCAATAACCAATTATCAAGCATTTGTTTAAATACTATGTGCCAAATTGACTTTGCTAAAAACTGGGGATGCAAAAAAAAAAAAAGACAAAAAACAAACACCCAGTTTCTGTTCTCAAGGAGGTCACAGACTAAACATTAAAACATCTATGTGATTTAGTGAGAGAGGGAGAGAAACAGAGATAGAGACAGAGACATAGAGACAGAGACACAAGACAAATATTTACATGGGGCAAATTGAAGGTAATCTCAAAGGGAGGGAACTAAGAGTAAGACATAATATGAAAAGTTTCTTGCAGATAGTGTGACTTTTTGCTATTTGAAAGAAGCCAGGGAAGCCAAGAGGTAGAGATGAGGAGGTAGAGCATTTCAGGCATTGGGTCCACCCAGGGAAATGCATTTAGTCAAGAGATGGAATGTGGTATATGAGGAGCAAGATGATGGTTAGTGTCACTGGGTCACAAAGTATGTGAGAGTGAATAAGATGTAAGAATAATCAAAAGGTAGGAAATCATGGAGGTTATGGAAAGCTATTTGTCTTACATTTTTAGGTGTGTAAGTGTAATTGCAATACTAAAACATCTTAGGTGAATTAAAAGTACTTTTTCATGTATAAACTATCCATGGAACTTGTCCATATGTAAAATCCTCACTTTCTCTTTGCACTACTCCTCCTTCCCTAAATAAAATCTGTTATTCTATCTCAACTATCAAATTTTGTAATTATGCTTTATAGTCTCAAAGATAATAAGTGTATTCTGACCTTTCCAGATGACCATTACTACCAGACCTTTATTACATGTAAAGATCTAGCAAAACAATTCTCCATTTACAATTGCTATCTGAAATTAAAAAAAAAAAAACCTACTTTCATGTTTTGACATCATTACCCTATTTTTTCTTTATTAGCAAGGATTAAAGATAACCTTCTTTTAACTATTCCACAGCCTTGACTACCTCCAAGTTTCATTTTTACAAAAAAAGAGAATTTGAGACACAATATACAACCAATCCATTATAGTCTACAACATCTATTATCATCAACAATCCTATACCTGACTCATGAGTGAACCATGACTCTGCAACTATTAATCCTCAAATGTGGCATCCTCTTATCTCTACTGATTGCTAGCTATAACCATAACCTTATCTGTATTGGTTCCCCTAATATTCATCCATCTCAACCTATAGGGCAAAAAAGTAATATCTTTCATGCATCTGAAAAAAAGACACAACACATTACCCTTTACGTGTTTTTTGCTAATAGGAACTATATCAAAATAGGCAGTTTGGTTAAAAGTACAATCAAAAGGGAAATTTTCCTTGTTACATCTTTATAAGTCTCTGCTCATCTTCCATGCCTACAATATGTGGCACTTTTTTTTTCATTTTCCCATTTCTTTTGTCCAACTCCATCTTTCTTTATCATTTTTCCCCTGACATACTTTGCAAGTATTTAATAAATATTTGTTAACTTGAATTGTTCTCAGAGTCACTTGGGTTCCTGCCTGAGCTAAATGTCATTTCAGATATTGGTCTCTAGCCAACAGATGTGATAGGGCAAAACCAGATGTAATGCTTTTAAAATCTATTTACTAAAATCACAGAAACTCAAAATTGGAAGTGCCCAAATGTCATCCATCATAATCCATGTCTAAACCAGAATCACCTCAACAACATTCATGCCAAGTTATTTAACCTCAGTTGAAGATTTCCACTGAAGGGAAATCCACTACTCCTAAGGTAGCTCATTCAATTTTTAGATACCTCTTTTTATTAGGAATTTCTCTCCTTACCTCAGGCTTAAATCTTTCTCTTCCTTACTTCCATTATTTTTACCCCCTGAGGACTAGGAGAAAAAGTCAAACCTCCTTTCCACAAAATAATCAATTAGTTGAAAGAATACTAGATTATGAAGCAAAAAGACATGGATTCAAGTCCAGGTTCTATTATTATTATTATTATTATTATTATTATTATTATTACCACTATAACTCATGACAAGTCAATTTAAAGCCTCTGGACTCATTATAACCAAACATTTCACATGAATAAAAGCTCAGTATGTGCACAGCATTGTGTCAAATATTATTTATACAAAAATTAGGTGATGCTCTAGAATCATATATTTAGGGCTTCATGGGACTTTAGAGGACACTCAATCATTCCAAAGTTTATAGTTGAGGAAACTGGGGTAATGAAATGTCAAATAGGATCATGTAGCAAGGTAGTGACAATGATGGGATTTGATCTCCAATCTTCTTAACTCTAAGTCATAGAAGATTGAAGTGGTGAACCTTTATTAATGGAAACATTCTAATACTACCACCAAGAAAGTGGGAAAATTTACCTGAAGATTGGATTGGGGTGGGGTGGATAACAATAGGTGAAAGTATTCAGAATTCAATAGAAAATTATCCAAATCATTAGTGAGAAAAATTCAACTCAGGGTAAGTGTCTAGTATGGAGTCCTATAGTTTTCTTCTCAGCTATTTGGTGCTTCTTAGCAATAATTTGAATGAAGTCACAGACGACATTCTTGTCATGTTTGCAAATGATACAAAGCTTGGAGCAAATTTTAAGACAGTAGATGAAAGTCAGGATAAAAAAATATTGACAGTCAAGAAAAATAACTAATTTAGTATAATGTTGAAAAATGAGGTTGTGTTTGGCTTCAAAAAAATAAAACATAACAGGTAAAGAATGAGTGGACAACAGTTCATGAAAAAAGGTCACAGAATTTTTCCTGGGATGCACTATGTTAAAAATGACATGAAAATTCCAAAGGTGATCCAAATATTAGTTCTTAAGCAAAAAAATATGCATAGCTTAGAATAGAGAATATGTGCTACTGTAAGTGGAATTTAAACTGTAGGGTCAGGAAAGGCTGAGTTCAAATGCTATCTCTGTCCTTCTGTCACTATGTGACTATAAGCAAGGTACTTTAACTTCCCAAATTGGTTCTTTAATCTGCAAAATGGTAATAATTCAATAACACAGGTTTGTCCTAAAATCCAAATGAGATATTTTAGGAGATTAAAATATTCATTCTCTTTTGGAAGTAACATGACACAGGAGACTGAATATTAGTCATGGATTCAAATTAGGGAAGATGTGGATTCAAATTAGGCTTCTGACACTACTGTCAGCACAGGAAAAGAGAAGCTACCCAATTTATAAAGGTTTTCTTGAAATCAATTTTCCTGGTATTTGGTTCTATGATAATTAATGTTATCTTGAATTACATAAAGCTTTCTAGTTACCCACTTTTTTCACCTTATCTCATCCTTACAGCAATTTTATAAGATAGCTATTCCAAGTATCATTAGTATTTGTATTTTACCAAAGAGGAAATTGAAGTTCAGAGAAATTGTGTCTTAAAACCAGTTCTGTTGACCCTCAGTTTTATGTTCTTTACATTACCCCTCTCTTTGTTATCTAAGTGCACAGAGAACATCTATTTCACACACTGTTGTATAATTATGTCGTTACAAAATCAATGAATTAGGATTTACTGGTCATATCTGCCTTCTCTAGTCACTTGATTTCTTAAAACAATATCACATTACTTCTTTTATCATATTAGTAAGTTCTTCAGGATACTAGAATGTAGTTTACCTGGATCTAGAAATTTAAACTCATTTAAAGAACCTAAGTAGTTCCATTACTATCTTTCTTTGACCTATTTTGGATGCTATTATCCTCTTAATCATATCTATTCTCTCCTTGTTTGAGAATACATGATAAGAACAATTTAGATGTCCTCATGTTTTCCCTCCACTATGTCATCTAACCTAGTATTATTTCCCACCACCACTATCATCATACCACACCACTCCTGAAATACAACAACTACTAGTCATAGGACTTGGCATTCCTTTTTTCTTCTTGATCTGAACATAATTACAAAAGTCCCTTTTGCTATCCTTTATTTATATGTCTGCCAAAGTTTGACTCATTCCGATCATTAGCCTCCCTTGTGTTATTCATACATAGTCACAACACTCATATCCATAGCTTTGAAGCATCCTGTCCATTCTCCAATTCATGGATTTCCAAACAAGCCTGTAACTTCCTAACATACAACACTGCTCCCTGTTAAACACTTTGCTAACATCTGGGGAAATGGAGGGAAGGAGTGGGCAGGCAGTGGGGGGAAGAGAAGGGGTGGGAACAAGCCCAAACAAGATTTCTGCCTTCAGGTAATTGACAATCTAGAAAGTGTAAAAATAAGCAAATAACTAAGTATATTAAAAGGATATGAAGTGTAGTTGGAAAACAAATTTAGAGGGAGAACACATTTATTCTATTTTTTTCCCCAGGACTCCTCTTGTCCTCCAAAATATCTAGGGTTTTATAAGTTTAAGCTTTTTTTCTTTAAATCTCCTCCCAGATATCAGGCCCTAAACCTCTTGATCAGATCAAGATTCCTGTGAACAAATATATTCTTCTCAGTTTCCTCGAGATATGAACTATTCCTTGCCAAGAGCTCACTGACTTTTTAATCTTAAATCAGGGATACCAGCACTATGACCACATCCCAATTAGCAATTCTAAAAAAAAACCATAAGATTGATGAAAATATTTACCTCATTTTTCTTGCTTATTTTGAGTATCCTAGTCTATGAAAACTTCTTTTTTTTACACTTTTGGCCATTTATTTCATTTCTCAAAGATTCTGTTTTTTCATTTTTAAAACCATTTTAAATGAAGGGATTAAATTGGATTAAAAAAAACCATTACAACTTTACAATCTGTAAATTTTCATTTAATATATTTGTATGGTAATCTCTGTTTTGGAGCCAGCTTCTTTTACATGTAGTTGAAGACGAAATGTTACACTTACTAGTTTTAAGAAAAGGTTTCAAAGACTCAAACAAGGTTCCAGATACTGTCAGATTTACTAGAATTATAGGGATAAATATATATATATATTTTTTTTCAAATAAAAAATTGGGAAACATGATCTGACAAAGGATACATCTTTTATTTTTTCAAATATCTATTAAATGAATACTATCTTTTCCTAAATTTGGAACCATCAAAAAAATCTAGAACATATATATATATATATATATATATATATATATATATATATATATATATATATATGATCATTGCAATTTTGTATATCTTTAATATTTCTTTCTAGCTACAAACCCTAATATAGGGCAACTGCTCAGGGAAAAAAAGCATGCTATACTTGGGCACTGTTTTAGAAGGTAGTATGGAAAGATTCCAGCAGAAATAATCCCATAATTGGAGCCAAGAAACTTAAGTCAACATCTCTTGGGTGAAATGTGTCCCTCTACTTTCCTGAGCCTTAGTTTCCTCAATCAAACAATCAACATCTATGAAATACCTACCATGTTCCAGTCACTGTACTAATTGCTGGGGATATAAAAAAATGCAAAAGACAGTCTTCTGCTTCAAGGAGTTCACAACTAAATGGGGAAGAAAATATGCAAACAAATATATACAAAGGAAGCTAATTACAGGGGGAAAAGGAAATAAATAACAGGGTGAAGGCACTAGATTGAAGAGGGGTTGGGAAAGTTTTCCAGTAAAAGTTTGGACTTTTAGTTAGGATATAAAGAAAGCCAGGAAGTCAGAAGGAGGAGTTGAGGAGGGAGAGTGTTCCAGGCATGGACACACAGCCAAAGAAAATACCCAGCCCAAAGAGATGGAGTGTCTTGTTTATGGAACAGCCAGGAGAACAGGGGGATTGGATTAAAGAGCATGGGACAAGGAATAAAGTGTAAGAAGACTGGAAAGGGGTTGGGTTATGGAAGGCTTTTTTTTTTATTCCATACTTTCATTTTTTAGTTATCTTTTTAAATAATATTGATTAATATATATATATATATGCCTATATATATATATGCCTATATATATATATATATATATATATACACACACATATATTTTTTTTAAATATTGATTTAAAAACTTTGAATTCCAGATTCATTCCTTTCCTGGCTTGTCACCCACCCTTACTGGGAAGATAAGCAATTCAATATAGATTTTACATGTGTAGCTAGGCAAAACATTTCCATAGTGGATATATTATGAAAGACTGACGATATTTCCCTCCCTCCTATCACACCTCCCACTTGTTCTATTCTCTACTTTAATGCCATCCCTTTTGAAAAATGGGTGCTTCAAACATCCCTCACTCCTCGCCTGCCCTCCCTTCCATCATCCCCCCTCCCATCCCCTTCCCCCTTACTAACCTGTAGGATGAGATACCCTATTTAGTGTGTATGTCATTCCCTCCCTAAGCCAAATTCACTGAGAATAAGGTTAACCCATTCCCTTTTGCCTTCCTGTTCTTCCATTGTGGAAGATGGAGTGTCTTGTTTATGGAACAACCATTGTAACCAGTTTCCCTTGCCTCTTCTGTATAAGATAGTTTACCCCATTCTGTCTCTCCCTGATCTCATCTCATTATATAACTCTCTCAGCTCTTAATTTCACCTTTTAAGTATCATCCATTCCCATTAAATTGGTCCTATGCCCTCTGTCTATGTATACCTGTACACATATATACATATATTCACATATGTGTTTATTCACCCATATACCCTCCTATAAAGACATATATGTATGTGTGTGTGTGTGTGTGTGTGTGTGTGTGTGTGTGTGTGTGTGTATGCTAGTCTGTGGGGCTGTCCTCATCAGGAGGTTAGCTTCTCTGGGTCATTTTGTGGGTTCTGTAGCTCCAAAGCTTGTTCAGAGTCACCTTTTACATGAATTGGAGGAGGTGGGAGCCAGAACCCAGTGGAAGTCCTGTTTCTACTCCTCAATCTTGCCTCTGCCCCAAAACCTTCTTAATTAGAGTGAAGTAAAATTAATTTCAGGAACTGTGAGAATTTTGCCATAACCAAAGAGATTACTAGAGATATACTGAAGAAAACAAAAACACTGTTATGACCAGGCATTCTTATAGGAGAACTACATAGGTGCAGGGGCTTTTGTAGCAACAGCTCTATATCATAGTCAAAAATTTCATTTTTTACACACATATATGAATATATAAAAATGCATATACAACATGTGTATACATTTATATGTAATTTATATGGGACATATACTCTCTAAAGATGCGTAAATATATCAAGTATAAATTCTGACCATTCTCAGAAATGTAAGAATTTAGGATTATTTGAGACTTTCACAATATTAAGATAGATTTTTGCTGATAACTCTTGAAGCTAATGAGCTGTCAACAGCTCAAGATCAAGTATTTGGCAATATGGAATCCTAGGCTCTTAGAGTTAGAAGGACTTTAGAGCTTATCCAAGTCAACCCCCATGCATTTTAAGAATTCTCATGACAGTGTTTCTGACTGAAGATACTCATTTATTTAACCTCATGTTAAAAAGCTCCCATCACAGTCAATCCATTGGCACTTAAAATAATCTGAATTTTTAAAAACTATTTATTTGTGTGTATGTATGTAGTGGTCACATTTCCTATGTAATCTTTGGGAAAATCACATAAGCTAGGTCATCTCCCATATCTACATCCATAAAATAATAGCTTTAAGCCTGATGAACCAATAAGGATACCTAGGTTCTCGCCCTATTTCTGCTGCAATCAAGGTACATATGATTTTGAGCAAAGATTAGGTTAGGTGATCTCTCCAGTCTCTATGAATTTAAAGTTCTGTCATTCAATGATTTACTCATTAATTCATTTCTGATTTTTTTCTTCTTGACTTTTAAGGGACAAACCTTTTATCTTCTTCCATCACCTAATAATTAGTTGTTCAAAGATCCCTGAATTTGCACACAGTTCCTTAATTTTTAAAGGTAAGTCTTTGTAGTTTCAATTCTAGTGATTGATCTTTGGAATCTCAATCTTTCACACATTTCGTTACTAGTAAAGAAAAATAATACTTTCTACAAAAGTACTGAATACCTGTGCCTTGAGAATTAGAATTTCCTTTCTCCAAAGGTTTCTCAAAACCTACTATAAAGAAAAATAAAGAAATAATTTGACACTCAAGCAGTTTAAATCTTCACCATTGTCTTTTCCCTATCAAAGAGGAGTAATTTATTTCTCAAAGGAGAGAGATCACTGTTGCCATCCAATATTCACTTGAAATGTGCATGTAAAATTGAAAGTTTTGATTAAATATTAAACATGTAGTTCCTTTACAGTTTTTTTTTTACATTAAGGGCTCTTCTTAACCTACTGTATCCTCTATCCACCTATTCAACTTTTCATTAATTTTTATCAAGTACCCACTACCTACATGGTACCATGATAAGCACTGTGGAAAGTATAAAAATGAATATGATACAATTCCTGCTATCAAGGAATTTAAACTATTGAAGAAGACATAAAGAACATATAAAATAAATATTCTTATAGGCAAGAAACATTCAATTAATTAATAATACTGGATTGGGTATTATAGGAGTACACGAGATAGAAATGTCTCCCATATAAGAGTGAACAAGACAGGATTTATGGTAAAAGCAGCATTTGAACTGGAACTTCAAAAAACGAGTAGGATTTTGATAGAAAAGGGTAGAGAAAGTAGAAGAAAATATTTCTGAATAAAAGAATAACATGAGCAAAAAGAGACAGGCATCAAAGTACATTAAGATTGGTTGGTAATTCGCTGTATGTGAAATAAAGTTATAGTATAAAGGATATTGTCTACGGAGTCAGAGGATATGGGTTCAAATCCTGTATTTGATACTTACTGCCTGCATGACTTAAGATTAGTCATAACCTTCATGGGACTGAGTTTCCTCAATTGTAAAATGAGGGAGTTGGATTAGATGTCCTCTGAGGTCTCTTCCAGTAATATGTGAATAATTTTATGATTAAACATAAATAACGATATTGGGGAAATAAAAATGGAAAAAAGTAGGTTTGTTGCATATTATGAAGTGCCCTAATCCAAATTAAGACTCTCTACAGTAGACAATGAGGAATTATTTGATGTGTTTGATCAATATAATGATATGTTTAGAGTTAGGTTTCAGGAAAACTACTCTGGCAGTATTGTGAAGTCCAAAATAGAGGGAAGCATGACTTGAGGCTAGGTGGTAATTGTAATAATTAAGAAAAGATATAATGAAGGCCTGAGCTAAAGTGATAGTAATAGTAAAGTAGGAGATATCTGTGAGATATAGAACATTACAGAAATAGATGTAGAAGCTTAAACAAAAAGAGTTCAAACATTTTCAATTTTGGAGGGAAAGGACCAATAGGTAACCAAGAATGACATTCCAAGGGTGAACACCAAGAGTCTGAATTGGAAAAATGGAGAGACTAAATCAAATAAAAAATTAGGGAAAGAGCAACAATGGTGGTAGATTTAAAAAAGGAGTACAGGACTGCTTGACATACTTCTACAGAAATAGGAGAAAAAGTATACAATAATTAGAATACAGTAAAGACAATTAACATTGATATTATTAAGAATTGTAATAAAAATCATGACTAATCACTCTTCTACAGTATTGCTAAAAAAACATGCTGAGCACTGCAGGACAGAGAGATATTAGGCGTAGGATACAGAATGAGATATAAGGGGTTTTATTTTGTTTATTTTTTGTTAGTTCTAAATATTCTCCTTTTCCCAGAAGCTCCCACACCCATTGAAGAAGTAAAAAGTATGATACCCATAATATATATGAAGTCATACAAAACCTTTCTACATTAGCCATGCTGCAAAAAGAAAAAGCAAGAAATATAAAATGAACAAAATATGCTTTAGTCTATACTTAGAGTTAGCTGGTTCTCTTTCTGGAGGTTTTTGCTCATGAGGCTTTTGGATTTTTTTTAGATGTTTAATAAATGTTTTATTAATTAAATTAGCTAAATTAATGGATTTGAAGAAAATGTTATTGAAAAGAGGCTTAGATACATAATTATATAGGGAAAAGTACACATTTTACAGAATTACAACTACATACAATTATTAGCCCTTAACAATAACAAAATTTCTTTTTTTTCCCCTCATTCTTTTTTTTTAAACAAATGCTTTATTAACTTCTGTTTTACATCATTGATTTCCGCCAGATTGTGAGTTGCAATCATTTTCCCCCCATTATTCCCCTACCCAACCTCCCAGAATAGCAGTCCCACAAGATATCGCTTCCTCCAATCTGCTCTCTCCCATACCCCCATCGACTTTTCCATTAGAGGAAGGTGAATCTTTGTGTCCCAATGCCTGCAGATCTTATCTCCCTATTACAAGCAAAAGAGTATTAATATTAGTATTTATATATATATATATATATTTGAAACATTTAATGTTAAGATCTCGAATTTCAGATCCATTTCTTTCCTCCCTTGTAACCCATTCCCTCTTGGGAGATAAGTAATTCAGTACATGTTGTACATGTCTGGCTATGCAAAACATTATCATAGTAGATATATTGTACAAGGCTGCTTATAATTCCCTCCCACTCATCCCACCCCACACCTGGTCCATTCCCTACATGATCCTGTCCCTCTTCTATAGTGGGTACTTCCAACCTCCCCTCCCCCCAAGGATGCCCTCCCATCCATCATCCCTCCTCTCATCCCCCTTCCCCCTATCCTGCTGCAGGTTGAGATATCCCATTTAGTATGTATGTCATTCTCTCCCTGAACCAAATTCAATGTGAATGTGGTTTTGCCTTTTTAGCCTTCCTATTCTCCCCTTCCGTTGCAACCACTTCCCCTTGCTTCTTCTACTTGGGATAGTTTACCCTACCCTGTCTCTCCCCATCTCCTCTTGCCACTTTCCTCTCTCACCTCATAATATCATCCCTTGAGTATTCTCCCTTCCCAACAAATTCGACCTATGCCCTCTATCCATATACAACTGTAACCATATACACACACATTCACATATGTATTCATATGACCACACCCCCTTCTTCCATTATTTTCATAGTGAGAAAGATATCATCAATCACAGTTATTGCTTTTCCATATAGGAATCTAAATAGTTCAACTTTGATAAGTTCCTTTTGATTTCTTTTCCCTGGTTACCTTCTCAGGCATCTCTTCCTTCTTGTGTCTGGATGTCAAATTTTCTATTCAATTCTGGTTTTTTCCTCAAGAATGCTTGATAGTCCTCTATTCCACTGAATGACCATATTTTCCCCTGAAACAAGATACTCAGTTTTGCTGGGTAGGTGACCCTTGGGTTCAGTACCAGCTCTTTTGCCCTCTGGAATATCATATTCCATGCCCTTAGATCCCTCAGTGTAGAAGCTGCCAGGTCCTGGGCTATTCTGATTATGTTTCCACAATATTGAAATTGTTTCTTCCTGGCTGCTTGTAGAATTTTCTCCTTGATCTGGGGATTCTGGAACCTGGCTATAATATTTCTGGGAGTTTTCTTTTTGGGATCTTTTTCAGGAGGTGATCGGTGGATTCTTTCAACCTCTATTTTGCCCTCTGGATCTAAAACATCAGGGCAGTTTTCCTTGAGAATTTCTTGAAGGGTGATTTCTAGGTTCTTTCTTTGATCACGGCTTTCAGGTAGTCCAATAATTTTTAAATTGTCTCTCCTGGATCTATTTTCCAGGTCAGTGGTTTTTCCCATGAGATATTTCACATTGCCTTCTAATCTTTCATTTGTTTGGATCTGCTTAACAGCATCTTGATTTCTCATAAAGTCATTAGCTTCCATTTGCTCCAGTCTAACTCTGAAGGAATGAATCTCCTCAGTGAACTTTTGAGATTCTTTTTCCATCTGGCAAATTTGACTTTTCAAGGCATTCTTCTCCTCATTGCCCTTTTGGGCCTCCTTTGCCATTTGAGTTAGTCTATTTTTTAAGGTGTTGGTTTCCTCAGTCAGGCTGTTGACCCTCATTTCATACTTTTCCTGCATCCTTCTCATTTCTCTTTCCAATTTTTCCTCCACTTCTCTTATTTGATTTTTAAAGTCCTTCTTAAGGTCCTCTATGGCCTGCAACCCAATCATGTTTTCCCCTGGGGCTTCTGGAGCAGGACTTCTGACCTCACAGTCCTTTTCCTGCTCTATGCCCCCCAAATAGGAGTCTATTCTGTTTCCTTTGCCTTGGCATGTTGCCACTTAATTACTTGACTTTTGGGCTTGTTGCCACACTATGGCTTTAAGGCCAGCTAGAGGGATTTTCGTCCCGAACGTGTGGGGGGCAACTTCCGTTTCTGGCAAGCTGTAAACCCACCCACAACTTCCACCCTAGATCACAATCCAGATCCAGGGAGGTTAAAGCAAGAGCAATTGCCCCCCCAAGACTGATCTCCCTACAGTTAGCATGCAGGCCGGGAGCTGGAGCTGCCCTGAAAACTACAAAATGGTGTGTCTCCTCAGTGGCTTCTAGCTCCCAGGGGAGGAAGCTGACGCATTCCCCAAATACAGGTCCAAAAGTCCATAGGACACTAACCTCTTACTTTGTCCTAGGCATGTCTATGTTGATAATTCTGGAGTCGCCACTGCTCCTGGTGTTCTGGGGTTCCTCCAGCCGGCTGCTGGCCCTGCCGCCCTGGGTCTAAAACCTGGGCTCACGCGGACCTGGGCTCCTCTTGGCTCAGCTCCTGTGCTCTGCGCACTGTGTGCTGCCAGGTCCCAGACTGCTGCGCTGGTCCTTCCTGCAGGGCTGCTGGGCTGTTCTCAGTGGGAGGTTAGCTTCTCTGTGTCGTTCTGTGGGTGCTGGGGTTCCAAAAGTTGTTCAGAGTCCCCTTTTACATAGTTTGGGGGGAATCTGGGGTCAGAGTGGCTTGGACGAGCTGTTTCTACTCCGCCATCTTGGCTCTGCCTCCGCTTTTGGATTTTTTAAGGTTCATTGAATTTATCAAAGCAGCTAAGTTTTTCACATTTGATTTTCATTACAATATGATGCTATTATTCTGTATAAATACTCTATTTCAGCTCACTTTACTTTGCTTTACTTCATACAAGTTTTGTTTTAAAAAACAGTTCCCTTCACCATTTATTTTTAAATATTCAATTCTATTTATTTATTGCAACATTCTTTTTAATTTTTGATTTGCAGATCCTCAACCTATCTCCCAAACCTACACTATCCACTGAGAAGGCCAACTACAGGATATCAATTATACGTGTAAAATCATACAAAACAGGTTTTAATGTAGCCATATCACTGGAAAAAAAAAAGATATAAAGAAAGTGGGAAAAGTATACTTCAATTTGCACTGAGTTATCAGTTCTCTCTCTGGAGGTACATAGCATCTTTTCCATCATGAGGCATTTAGAATTGTCTTGGATCAATTTTTGGATAAAAATACCAAAATTTAACACATCATGATCATCATTTTCATAGGATCATAATTACAACATTTCTGTTGCTGTGTACAATGATTACCTAGTTCTTTTCCTCAATTCAGATAGCTCTTAAAGTGTTTTTTTTAATTTTCCCTGAAGAAAACCTCATTTTCATAGTCATCATATGCCATACTTCATCATAGTCATATGACACACCTTTTCCCAACTGATGAGTATCATTTCAATATTCAATTCTTTGCTGTCACAAAAAGAGCTACTACAATTATTTTTGCACATATAAGTACTTTTCCTTTTTCTTTGGTATTTTAACATGTTATTTTCCTCAATTAAGTGCAAAGACATTCTTTGACAATTCTTGTTAAGTTTGGAGTTCCAAATTCTATTTCTCCTTCCATCCTTATCTCTATTCCTTATATGGAAGCAATCTGATATAAGTTATACCTATGTAATAATATAAAACATTTTCATATTAGTCATTTTATGAAAAACAAAACAAGAAGGAAGGAAGGAGGGAAGGAAGGAAGGAAGGGAGGGAGGGAGGGGGGAGTATGCTTCATTCTGTATTAAGGTGCCACCATTTCTTTTTGGGCAGACAGATAACAATTTTCATCATGTTCCCTTAGAATTGTTTTAGATCATTGTGTTGCTCAGAATAGCTAAGTCATTCACAGTTGTTCACCTTACAATATTGCTGTTACTATGTACAATGTTGTCTTGGTTTTGCTCATTTGACTTAGTATCACTTCATGAAAGTCCTTTTAGGTTTGTTTGTTTGTTGTTGTCTTTTGTTGGTTTATTTTTGTTATTGTTGTTGCTGTTGTTGTTGTTGGTTGGTTGGTTTTCTGAAATCATTCTGCTCATAATTTCTTATGGAATAATGATATTCCATTACAATTGTATACCGTAGCTTGTTTCACCATTCTTCAATTTATGGATATCCCATCTATTTCCAATTCTTTTTTTTTCTTTTTCTCTCTTTTTTATTTCTTAGTTTGCATCATTCATTTCCACAAGATTTTGACCTACAAATTTTCTCCCAATTGTCCCATACCCACAACCCTGAAAGAGCTATCCCACTGAATATGCCCTCCCCACAATCGGCTCTCACTCATATCTTCTCCCCTCCTTCCTCTGACTTTCCAATAGGCCATGGTGGATCTCTATACCCCATTGACTGTATATCTTATTTCACAGTTACATGAAAAATAATAATAATAATAATAACAATAATAATATATTTTAAACATTTGATTTTAAACCTTTGAATTCCAAATTCTTTTCCTACCTCTCTCATCATCCATAGGGAAGATAAACAATTCAATATAGGTTGTACATGTGTAGCTAGGCAAAACATTTCCATAGTGGATATATTGTGAAAGACTTACTATATTTCCCTCCAACCTATCCCACCCACCCCCACTTGTTCGATTCTCTACTTTGATCCTGTGACTTTTCAAAAGAGTGTGCTTCCAACCTCCCTCACCCCCAGCCTGCCCTCCCTTCCATAATCCCTCCTCTCATCCCCTTCCCCCCTAATATCCTGTAGAGTGAGATACCATATCAAGTGTGTATGTCATTCCCTCCTGAAGCCAAATTTAATGAGAATAAAGTTGATCCATTCCCTTTTTTCTTCCTGTTCTTCCCCTCCAATGTAAGTTTTCCCTTGCCTCTTCTATATGAGATAATTTACACAATTCTGTCTCTCCCCATATCCTCTCATTATATTCATCAATCACCTCTTAATTTCACCTATTAAGTATCATGCCTTCCTATTCAATTTATCCTGTGCCCTCTGACTCTGCATACTTGTACACATATATACACACTCACATATGTATTCATACACCCATATACACTCCTATATATACATATATATATATATATATATGCATTTATATTCCCTTCAAATATTCTCATACTGATAAAAGTTTCATTAGTCCCAATTGTTTTTCCATGCAAGAATATAAATAGTTCAGCTTTGATAAGTTTCTTATGATTTCTTTTCCCTGTTTACCTTCTCATGCTTCTCTTATTTCTTTTATCTGAATGTCAAATTTTCTATTCAACTATGATTTTTTTTATCAAGAATGCTTGAAAGTGGGGCGGAGCCAAGATGGCGGAGTAGAAACAGCTCGTCCAAGCCTCTCTGCCCCCAGATTCCCCACAAACTATGTAAAAAAGAACTCTGAACAACTTCTGGAGCCCCAGCACCCACAGAACGACACAGAGAAGCTAACCTCCCGCTGAGGACAGCCCAGCAGCCCTGCAGGAAGGACCAGTGCAGCGGTCTGGGAGCCTGCAGGGTGCAGAGCGCAGAGCACAGGAGCCGAGCCGAGCCCAGGTCCGCGTGAGCCGAGGTTTTAGCCCCAGAGCTGCAGGGCCAGCAGAGAGCTGGAGGAACCCCAGAACATCAGGAGCTGTGGCGACTCCAGAATTATCAACATAGACATGCCTAGGACAAAGTAAGAGGTTAGTGTCCTATGGACTTTGGGACCTGTATTTGGGGAATGCGTCAGCTCCCTCCCCTGGGGGCTAGAAGCCGCTGAGGACAAATGCCATTTTGTAGTTTTCAGAGGCAGCTCGGGCTCCCAGCCTACAAATCGTAGGGAGATCCAGCGATCAGTCTTGGGGGGTAATCGCTCTTGCTTTAACCTCCCTGGATCTGGATTGTGATCTAGGGTGGAAGTCATGGGTGGGTTTACAGCTTGCCAGAAACGGAAGTTGCCCGCCACTCTTTCAGGACGAAAATTCCTCTATCTGGCCTTAAAGCCATAGTGTGGCAACAAGCCCAAAAGTCAAGCAATTAAGTGGCAACATGCCAAGGCAAAGGAAACAGAAAAATGCAACCCTAGACTCCTATTTTGGGGTCATAGAGCGGGAAAAGGACTGTGAGGTCAGAAGTCCTGCTCCAAAAGCCCCAGGGGAAAACATGAATGGGTTGCAGGCCATAGAGGATCTTAAGAAGGACTTTAAAAATCAAATAAGAGAAGTGGAGGAAAAATTAGAAAGAGAAATGAGAAGGATGCAGGAAAAGTATGAAATGAGGGTCAACAGCCTGACTGAGGAAAACAACACCTTAAAAAATAGACTAGCCCAAATGGCAAAGGAGGCCCAAAAGGGCAATGAGGAGAAGAACACCTTAAAAAGTCGAATTTGCCAGATGGAAAAAGAATCTCAAAAGTTCACTGAGGAGATTCATTCCTTCAGAGTTAGACTGGAGCAAATGGAAGCTAATGACTTTATGAGAAATCAAGATGCTGTTAAGCAGATCCAAACAAATGAAAGATTAGAAGGCAATGTGAAATATCTCATGGGAAAAACCACTGACCTGGAAAATAGATCCAGGAGAGACAATTTAAAAATTATTGGACTACCTGAAAGCCATGATCAAGGAAAGAACCTAGAAATCACCCTTCAAGAAATTCTCAAGGAAAACT
This sequence comes from Gymnobelideus leadbeateri, assembly GCA_011680675.1. Lineage (NCBI taxonomy): Eukaryota > Metazoa > Chordata > Mammalia > Diprotodontia > Petauridae > Gymnobelideus > Gymnobelideus leadbeateri. The sequence goes on from WOXC01003306.1 coordinate 59,458, forward strand.
GCCCTGATGTTTTAGATCCCGAGGGCAAAATAGAGGTTGAAAGAATCCACCGATCACCTCCTGAAAAAGATCCCAAAAAGAAAACTCCCAGAAATATTATAGCCAGGTTCCAGAATCCCCAGATCAAGGAGAAAATACTACAAGCGGCCAAGAAGAAACAATTTCAATATTGTGGAAACACAATCAGAATAGCCCAGGACCTGGCAGCTTCTACACTGAGGGATTGAAGGACATGGAATATGATATTCCAGAGGTCAAAAGAACTGGGAATGAACCCAAGGGTCACCTACCCAGCAAAACTGAGTATTTTGTTTCAGGGGAAAATATGGTCATTCAGTGGAATAGAGGACTATCAAGCATTCTTGAGGAAAAAACCAGAGTTGAATAGAAAATTTGACATCCAGACACAAGAAGTAAGAGATGCCTGAGAAGGTAATCAGGGAAAAGAAATCAAAAGGAACTTATCAAAGTTGAACTATTTACATTCCTATATGGAAAAGTAATATCTGTGACTGATGATATCTTTCTCACTATGAAAATAATGGAAGAAGAACATATGTGAATGTGTGTGTATATGGTTACAGTTATATATGGATAGAGGGCATAGGTTGAATTTGTTGGGAAGGGAGAATACTCAAGGGATGAAATTATGAGGTGAGAGAGGAAAGTGGCAAGAGGAGATGGGGAGAGACATGGTAGGGTAAACTATCTCATGTAGGGGAAGTGGGTGCAAAGGAGGGGGAGAATAAGGAAGGCTAAAAAGGCAAAACCACATTCACATTGAATTTGGTTCAGGGAGAAAATGACATACATACTAAATGGGATATCTCAACCTGCAGCAGGATAGGGGGAAGGGGGATGAGAGGAGGGATGATGGATGGGAGGGCATCCTTGGGTGAGGGGAGGTTGGAAGTACCCACTATAGAAGAGGGACAGGATCATGTAGGGAATGGACCAGGTGGGGGGTGGGATGAGTGGGAGGGAATTATAAGCAGCCTTGTACAATATATCTACTATGATAATGTTTTGCATAGCTAGACATGTACAACATATACTGAATTACTTATCTCCCAAGAGGGAATGGGTGACAAGGGAGGAAGGAAATGGATATGAAATTCGAGGTCTTAACATTAAATGTTTCAAATATATATAAATACTATTATTAATACTCTTTTGCCTATAATTGGGAGATAAGATGTGCAGGCATTGGGACACAAAGATTCATCTTCCTCTAATGGAAAAGTCGATGGGGGTATGGGAGAAGGTATGGGAGAGAGCAGATTGGAGGAAGCGATATCTTGTGGGACTGCTATTCTGGGAGGTTGGGTAGGGGAATAATGGGGGGAAATGATTGTAACTCAAAATCTGGCGGAAATGAATGATGTAAAACAGAAGTTAATAAAACATTTGTTTAAAATAAAAAAAAAAATTAAAAAAAAAAAGAATGCTTGAAAGTCCACTATTCCATTGAATGACCATATTTTCCCCTGAAACATGATACTCGGTTTTGTTGGGTAGGTGAATCTTGGTTTTAATCCCAGCTCTTTTGTCCTCTGGAATATCATACTCCAAGCCTCATAATTCCCTCAGTGTAGAAGTTGCCAGATCCTGTGCTATCCTGATTGTGTTTCCACAATATTCAAATTGTTTCTTCCTGGCAGTTTGTAATATTTTCTCCTTGGTCTGGGAATTCCAGAAACTGGCTATAATATTCCCAGGAGTTTTCTTTTTGGGATTTTTTTCAGGAAGTGATCAGTGGATTCTTTCACCCTCTATTTTGCCCTCTGGTTCTAAAACATAAAGGCAATTTTCCTTGAGAATTTATTGAAGGATTATTTCTAGGTTTTTTATGTCATGGTTTCAGGTAGTCCAATAATTTTTTAAATTTTCTCTCCTGGATCTATTTTCCAGGTCAGTGGTTTTCCCAATGAGATAATTCACAGTGCCTTCTATTTTTTGATTTGTTTGGGCCTGTTTAATAGCATCTTGATTTCTCATAAAGTCAGTAACTTCCATTTGCTCCAATCTAATTCTGAAGGAATGATTCTCTTCAGTGAGCTTTTGAGACTCTTTCTCCAAATCTGGCAAATTCAGCTTTTTAAGGCATTCTTCTCCTCATTGCCTTTTTGAGCCTCTTTTGCCACCTAGGTCTGTCTTTTTTTAAGGTGTTATTTTCTTCAGTCAGGTTGTTGACTCTCATTTCATAATTTCTTGCAACATTCTCATTTCTCTTCCCAATTTCCCCCCCCCCCTCTCTTATTTGGCCTTTATGGCCTGTAACCATCTCATGTTTTTCTTGGAAGCTTTTGGTGCAGGAGTTCTGACTTCACTGTCTTGTTCCTGTTCCATGCTTTGATCCTTTTTGTCCCCAAAATTGGAGTGTAAATTAGGATTGCTCTGCTTGCTTTTCTTCCTTTGCCTGCTCATGTTCCCACTCAATTACTTGACTTTTGAGCTTTTTGCCACAGTAGGACTCTGCTAGTAGACAGGGGACCTTTGTCCCAGTTGCTGGGGTTTTCGCAGCTGCTGGAGCTTTTAGTTGGGTGCCCTCTATGAAGCTTCCATACACTATGGCAAACTGGTCACTCACCCCAGGACCTCCACTCTAGCCAATGATCTAGATCCAAGGAGGTTAAAGCAAGTTCAATTACCCCTCAGACTGGTCACTTTGTCCCCCTACAATCTGCACACCAAGAGCTCTGAAGCAGCCACGTGGTGGTGGCTGCATGGCCATGTTGCCCCAGCCACTCCTCCCTGCAGGGGGTAAAGGACAGTCCAGAACCCCTGATTCACAAAGTTCACACTGCACTGACCTCTCTCTTTGTCCTTAGCATCTATGGGTTGATAATTCTGGATACCACCATAGCTGTTGGTGATCTGAAGTCCCTCTAGATGGCAGGGGGTTGTGGCTGCCCTGAGGCTAAAACCTCAGGCTCACAGTGGGCTAGGTTCAGCTCCCAGAGTGCTCTGCTGGCCACTTCCTGCCAGCCAGCCAGACTGTCTTCAAGGAAAGTTAGCTTCTCTCTGTCATTTTGTGGGTTTTGTAGCTCCAAAGTTTGTTTAGATTCATTTTTTTTTACATGAATTGGAGGAGGTGGAACCAGGAGCCACAAGGAAGTCCTGTTTCTACTCTGCCATCTTGACTCCAGATTTCCAATTTTTAACCACCACAAAAATAGTGGTTATAAATATTTTGTACAAATAGGTTCCTTTCCCTTTTTAAAAAATCTCTTAGGGATACTGACCTAGTATTGTTATTGCTGGATGAAAGGGTATGCAGTGTTTGATAGACCTTTGGGCATAATTCCAAATTGTTCTCAATAATACTTGGATCAGTTCACAATTGTGAACAGCCCATTAACAGTGCATTAGTGTCCCAGTCTTCCCACATCACCTCCAACATTTATCATTTTCCCTTTCTATCATGTCAGTCAATCTGATATGTGAAGGTGGAAGTCAGAGTTGTTTTAATTTGTTGCTTTTCTCCAGTCAAGAGTGATTTAGAGGATTTTTGGTCTAAACCTTCTGAAGACCTCCCAAATCCACCTCCAAAAACTAGAAAACTGCCTCAGAATTGATCTAAGAGCAGGAAAGATCATATCAGCATGGCAGGAAAGGTCTAACCCACTAGGTGAGAGGGGGGTGAAGTCCAAAAGCAGCATTAGCAGCCATTCTCACAGCAGGGGAACTGCATCAGGACTCCAAACCTGGGGCAATCCATCAGTGAGGCTCCAACCTCCTGCAAAGCAGCAGCCCCTTGGACAAGCAAACAGTCTTGTGCAGTGCAGCAAGGTCCCACCCCAGTGACCACACCCCCACCAGGAAACCTTGACTCCATTCCTGACTACTAGGGAAACCCTACCCCTGAGGCCTATCAGAGAGACCCTGTTTCCATAGGAGCCCAACAGGAAGTCCCTACCCCTGGGGCAGAACAGAAAAAAATTATTCTCCTTGGGCCAGCCACCAGAAAGACTTTGTTACCATAACAACTCAAAAGTAAGGCCCTATCACTGGGGCAGGCCAGTAGCTAAACCTCATATCCAAGGGAGGCCAACAGGGAGGTCTCAATTCCTGTACAAGCCAGAGGGTAGCCTAAACACCACTGAAAGCAAGCAGCTAATCCCTGAAGTCCAGTGAAGGCAAGCAGTAAAACCCTGTGCTTCACCACAAAAAGTTTGGGAAAATACAGGACCAGGTTCCAGCTCCCACATAAAAATACAAAGTTACAAAAAGGCAGGAAAAAAAAAAGAACACCTTGACTATAGAAAGCTAATATGATGAAAGGAATGATTAAGGCATAAACTTGGTAGAGGGACAATAGAGTCAAAATTGCCACTTGTGAAACCTCAAAGAAAACTGTAATTTATCAACCCAAAAACAATTCCTTAATTCTTAAAAAAAAAGGATTTGAAAAAGCAAACTGAAGAAGTAGGAGAAAAATTGGGAAAAGAAGTCAGTGTAATGCAAGAAAATCATGGGAAAAGAATAAATACTATAAGAAAAGATATACAAAAATTTACTCCTTAACTCCTTAAAATAATTCCCTAAAAAAATAGAACTGGCCAAATGCAAAAGGAAGTACAAAAGCTCACTTAAGAAAATAATTCCTTAAAAATTAGAATTGAACAAATGGAAGCTAATGACTCTATGGGGTATTGAGATATGATAAAACAAAATTTAAAAAGTTAAAAAAATAGAAAAAAATGTGAAATTTCAGGGTTGCTAGGTGGCACAATGAATAGAGCACTGGCACTAGAATTAGGAGGATCTGAGTTCACATCCGGCCTCAGACACTTAACACAAACACTTACCATGTGACCGTGGGCAAATCACTTAACTCCAATTTCCCTCCAAATAAAGCAAAAGAAAAAAAGAAAATGTAAAATTTTTCATTGGAAAAAGAATTGACCTAGAAAATAGAACCAGGAGAGATAGCATAAGAAGCACTAAACTACCTGAAAACTATGAGAAAGAAAGAAAGGAAGGAAGGAAGGAAGGAAGGAAGGAAGGAAGGAAGGAAGGAAGGAAGGAAGGAAGGAAGGAAGGAAAGGAAAGGAAAGGAAAGGAAAGGAAGGGAAGGGAAGGGAAGGGAAGGGAAGGGAAGGGAAGGGAAGGGAAGGGAAGGGAAGGGAAGGGAAAGGAAGGGAAAGGAAAGGAAAGGAAAGGAAAGGAAAGGAAAGGAAAGGAAAGGAAAGGAAAGGAAAGGAAAGGAAAGGAAAGGAAAGGAAAGGAAAGGAAAAATTCTGGACAATAGCTTTCAAGAAATAATTAAAGAAAACTGCTCTAGTGTATTATAACCAGAAGGCAAACTAGAAATTCAAAGAATCTACCAATCCATGCCTGAAAGAGATCCCAAAATGAAAACTCCCAAGAACATCATAGCCAAATTAAAGAGATCACAGATCAAGAAGAAAACACTGCAAGCAGCCAAAAAGTAACAATACAAATAACATGGAACTTCAGTCAGGATTACACAGGATTGAAAAAAGTACTTCCTGAAGCCAAGATAGTGGAGTAAGAAATAAATCACTGTAAATCTCCCATATACAACTCCAAACAACTATAAAATAGAGCCCCTAAACAAATTCTGGAATTTAAAAAAAAACAAGCAAAAAGTTGAGTTAAAGTAATCTTTTAGCCCAAGAAACTTGGAGAATCTGCAAGATAGAGATGGACATCTCATTCAGGAGGAAGGAGAGCACAATCCAGGAAGGGAAACATCCCAGTAAGCCAGCAGCAAACACCACTTCAACAAACCAATGGGAGATCCTGAGCTCTAGTGTGGTGGAGCAGGCAAACACCATAACCAGGACCCCCCACCTGCCTTAGCACAGGCAGGGGAATCAGTCAACTCCAGCCCCAAGAATCACCATATACTTCTGTGTATCCCTGGACAAACAAGTGGCCAGACTTCTGCATACTGCAACACATCCCCAGGTAGAATGCCAGCCATATAGGTGTCTAATCAAATAGGTAGCCACTAGTCAGGAAAAGCTTCCTACATTTCAGCATAGCCCCAGGTAAATAGGGATCCTCCAAGAAGCAAGACCACCACAAGCTTCAGAGTAGCCACAGGCAAATCCAGAAACCACAACTGGGCCTTAGCATGTGCCAGACAATACCACTAGGACCCTAGCTCAGCACCAGGTAACTGGCAGAAATCCCCCATCCAAACCCCTCACTGAAGCACCAGAAACATGGGTCCCTCATGGGCGTAAGTGCAACATCAGTGCAGGACCAGGTAACCAGCCAGAGCCTGCAGCCAATTGCACCAGAGATATTGCCCCTTCCATACTGGGAGCAGAGCTCAAATTTAAAAGAAAGGGAAAAGATGTTTGTTTTGTTTTTTTTAATGGGGAAAATTTTCACAAAAAAGGAATCCAAAAATAGAAATTTATGGTGACAGGGAAGATCAAGACACCAACTCAGAAAAGGACAACAATGTCAAAACACATGTGTGCAAAATGCCAAATAAAAATGGGGAGTAGTCTTAACCCCAGAAAGAAATCATGGAAAAGCGCAGAAAAAAGCTTAAAAGAGTATAAAAGAGGTAGAAGAAAAATTGAGAAATGTGTGATATAAGAGAATTGTGAAAAAAGAGTCATCAACTTTGAAAATTGCTTGAAAAGTAGAATTGGTCAAATGGGAAAGAAGATACAAAAATCTACTGAAGGAAATAACTCCTTAAAGAGTACAACTGGCAAAATGTAAAAGAACAAAAGATAATTGAGGAAAACAATACCTTAAAAGTTAATATTGCACAAGTGGAAGGTAATGACTCTATGAGACATCAACAATTAATCAAACACAGTCAAAAGGAGGAAAAAATGGAGGAAAATGTAAAATACCTCATGGGAAAAACAACTGATTTGAAAAATAAATCCAGGAGAGACAATATAAGAATCACTGGACTATCTGAAAGTCATAATCTAAAGTAGGACCTGGACAGCACCTTTCAAGAAATTATCAAGAAAAATTGCTCTGATGTCCTGGAACCAGAGGGCAAAATAATAATTGAAGGAATACACAGGTCATCTCAGCACAGAGGTCCCAAAATAACAATTCCAAGGTACATTATAGTCAAATTTTAAAACTATCAGGTCAATTAAAAAAACCAAAAACCTGCAAATGGTCAGAAAGAAGCATTTCAAATATCAGAGAGCCACAACCAGGTTCACACAGGACTTGGCAGCTGCAGCATTAAAGGAATCTATTATATTTCAGCTGAAGTAAAAAGTAAGCAGGGGTAGCAATCCTGATATTAGATAAAGTAAAAAAAAGCAAAAATATACCTAATTAAAAGAGATAAAAGAGGGGAAAACTACATCATGTTAAAATGAAAATTACAATGAAGCAATCAAATTAGAAGAGCAAGGAATAGTCTACTTGTCAGACTTATGGTGAGAGGAAGATTTTATGACCAAAGAAGAGATAGACAGCATTATGAAATATAGAATACATAATGTCGATTATGTTAAATTGAAAAACGTTTGTGCAAACAAAAGAATTGCAGCCACAATTAAGCAGAAGCCTGGGAAATAGTCTTTACAACAATTGTCTTAAATAAAGCCATCATTTTTCAAATGTACAGAAATGATTCAAATTCATGAGAATACAAGTCTAATAATACTACTACTAGGTGTGTATCCCAATATTATTACTGGTCTGTATGTATTAAGGACCTACATGTACAAAAATATTTATAGCAGCTTGTTCTGATTCGTCTTTCCCATGATTAATGTGGAAATAGGTTTAATATGATTGTACATGTATAGCCTATATAAGATTGGATACCATCTTGGGGAAAGGGGAGGAGAGGGAAGAGGGAAAAATTTAGAACTCAAAATCTTATAAAAGTGAATTTTGAAAACTAAAAATAATTACTTTTTTAATTGACTTCATTTCTTTTGTTTGTGAAAAATACTATTTCATTACATTCATTACTACAACTTGTATAGACATTCCCCAACTGATCAGTATCCCCTCAGTTTCCAATTCTTTGTCACCACAAAAAAGAGCTGCTATATTTTTACATATAGGTCCTTAATGGGTTCTCAATACATACAATTTCTCTTTGGGATACAGACCTAGTAGTAGTATTGCTAACGCAAAGGGTATACAGTTATCATGTTAACAAATCAGGTAGCTCTGAAGTTGTACCTCAGAATTGTTTTGATTCAGGGGTGGCTAGGTGGCGCAGTGAGTAAGAGCGCCGGCCTTGGAGTTGGGATGACCCGAGATCGAATCCAGCCTCAGAAAATGAGCACCACACATAAATAATGACTAGCCGTGTAACCTTGAGCAAGTTACTTAACCCCAATTGCTTAAAAAAAAAAAAAGAATTGTTTTAATTTGCATTTCTCTAATGAAAAGTGATTTAGAACATTTTTTTTTCCTATGACTATAGATAGTTTTAATTTCTTCATCTGAAAACTGTCAGTTCATATCCTTTGACCATTTATTAATTGGGGGATGACTTGTGTTATAAATTTGACTCAGTTTTCTATATATTTTAGAGATGATTCCTTTATCAGAGACACTGGCTATAAAAACAGTTTCCTGGCTTTCTACTTGCCTTCTAATCTTTGGTGCACTGGCTTCATTTGTGCAAAAACTTTTTAGTTTAATGCGATCAAAAATATCCATTTTGCATTTCATAATGTTCTCTATCTCTTGTTTGGTCATAATTTTTTTCCTTCTCCAGAGATCTGAGAGGTACACTCTTCCTTGCTCTCCTAATTTGCTTATAGTATCACCCTTTATGTCTAAATAGTGTGCTCATTTTGTCCTTATCTTGGTATACAGTGTCAGATGTTGGTCTATGCCTATGTTCTGCCATACTATTCTCCAGTTTTCCCAGCAGTTTCTGTCAAATAGTGCATTATTATCCCAGAATCTGGAGTCTTTGGATTTATAAAAAAGAAGATTACTATAGTCATTCATTGCTTTGTCTTGTGTTCCTAACCTATTCCCTACATCCACCACTCTATTTCTTAGCCAGTACCAAATAGGTTTGATGATTGCTGTTTTATAATACTGTTTTATATCTTCCCTTGCATTTCTTTTCATTAATTCCATGTATATTGTGGACATTTACTTTCAGATGAATTTTGATATTATTTTTTCTAGCATTATAAAATAATTTTGGTAGTTCAATTTCTATGGCACTAAATAAGTCAAATAATTTAGGCAGAATTGTCATTTTTATTATATTAGTTCAGTCTACCCATGAGTAACTAATGTTTTGCCAGTTATTTAGATCTGACTTTATTTGAGTGAAAAGTGTTCTATAATTGTGTTCATATAGTTTCTAGGTCTTTCTTGGCAGGTATACTCCAAAATGAAGGCAAAATGAAAAAGGAAAACTGGAAACTGGGTGGGAGGGGAATTATTCTCCAATAAAGGTCCCATTCTAGAGAAAGAGGGATCAATATTGATATAGATATCTATATCAATATCTCTGTATTTCTATATTTCTATAAATGTATTTCTCTGTATTTCTATATATGCTTCTATATATTCTCTCCCTGTATTTCTATATATGTTCCCATGTGTGCGTGTATATATATATGTGTGTGTGTGTGTGTGTGTGTGTGTGTGTGTAAACAAATATATTTTTAAATATATATATTTTAAAAACTGAGCTAAATTTATAAAAATAAGTCATTTGCCAATTGATAAATATAGACAATATAAGTCAGCAGTTTTCAGGAAAAAAAAAGCTATTTATAGTCATACTAAAAAAATCTCTAAATTACTAATAATTATAATAATAAAATGTTAATTAAAACAATTTTGAGCTATTAGCTTATGCCAATCGGATTGCTGAATATCACAGAAAAGGAAAATTACAGATGTTGGGGAGGATATGGAGTTGTGAAATGGTCCAGATAGTCTGTATAACATTTTGGAAGCGTGTCTAAAGGGCTATAAAATTGCACATACATTGAACTAACAATACTACTAGTTCTGTACCCCAAATAGATTGAAGGAAAAGGACCCATATATACAAAAAAAAAAAAAAAACTATAGTAGTTGTTTTTGTGGTTGCAAAAACTAAAAACTTTTAGGATGCCCAACAATTGGGGTGTGTTCAAACAAGCAGCAGTATATGATTGCTTGTAATGACATTATTCTGTTAGAAATAGTGAAAGGAGAATTAGGAACCAAGATGACAAAATACAGGCCCTGACCCAGCTGAACTTTCCCAACCTTCTCTTCCAAAAAAATTTAAAATGAAGCCTCACCTCAAATGTTGGAGTTGCAGAGTCAACCCATTTTTTCATGATGAGAAAATTTAAGAGGTTTGCAAAAGTCTGTGACAGCAGAGAATTGCTGAGCCCACACATGTGTTGTTGCCAATAGCAGGCTGTAATAGAGTGAAGTGAACTGAACAAGTTGTGGCATATAATTGTGATGAAATTTGTGGTATAGTTTCAGGAAAACACGGCAAGATCTAAATGAACTACTGCAAAGTAAAGTGAGAAGAACCTAGAGATTATTGAGGACAGTAGCAATGTTGTAATGATGATCATCTGTGAAAGACTTGCCTACTCTGGTCAATACAATTATACAAGAAAATTCGAAAGGACCCTTGATAAAAAAAATGCTAGCTATCTCCAGAGAGATAAATGATGAGTAATTTGTGAAAATTGAAGTATAATCTTTCTCACCTTAATTTTTTTCCTTTGTTGGAAATATGGCCCGGGCCTCAGGGCATTGGCAGGGAGGTGGAGGTGGGGCCAAAGGAGACACCCCAGGAGCCCGAGTGGAAAAGGGTTGGCTGCAGATTCTGAGGTGCTTTCCAGGAAGTGTAGGACAATATTGAAGTCCCCATTGCTGGGGGGGGGGTGTTTTTTGGTCCAGTGACTCCAGTCTCTTTCACACTACTGTTACCTCTCAGGTAACAGGTGGAAATTAACATATGACTCAGGAGTAGACATGTTGAAGGCTGCTCTGAGGCTCCCTGTGTTTGGTCAAAGACATTCTCAGCTCTTTCTCCGACTCCCCGTTCCCCTCCCTCAAGTGTTACCACTGGTTTTATCAACTTCTTGCTAATTCAATTCCGTGGACTGGAAATATAAGGTGGCTTTCCCCAGGAAAGGAAGTGAGGATTTGGGAATAAAAGTTCCATTTATACCATTTATGAAAAAAAAAAGAGTCTAATACAATAATCTAGATGGTAGATTGTGAAGGCCAGGACTAGGATGGTCTCAGTGAAAGTAGAAACATATTATATATGCCATACCAATCAAAGTTGTTAATAGATTGAAACTGGGAGGTGGAGGTAAAGAATATACACTTAAAAATGAGGTTTCATCTTTTTTTTTCCCAAATTCAAAGAACATATTTCTTAACCCCCAAAAATTAAAATGAGAAAAATTAAAAATTCTAGATTTAGTGGTATTTATGAAAATAATCATTTTATCAATCAAATGTAAATTTTTCCATGATCTATATCATATTTTACACTCATAGCTCTGTCATGGTAGACACTAACCTCATAGATTATGTTGTTGCACGTACATCAGGAAAGAAAAGAGACTGGAAAGAGAAAGTTGTGCTATTAATGTTTGTTGAATATTTCAGGAATTATTTTTTATAATCTAAGTTAAATTCAAGTGTTTGACTTTATTAAGGAGGACAGTGGTCCTGAGATATATGATAAATATTGGAATAAGTGAGACATTTCAAGTTGGTAGTTAAAAATGGGTACAGCTATATATTGTATAGGGACTCGAGGGAATAGATCTTCTTGGTTCATTCAATTAAAAAAAAAACTGAGTTGGAACTCTGGGGGCAGAGGAGATTTTCATTCTCTAGGAATGGATCTGCAGTTTGGGAAGAAATCCTATGCTAGAACAGAATAGGAAGGATAATAGTGGTACAACAATATGGTATTCATTATAATACATACTGCCAGACTCTTGAGCGAATTGATCTTGAGAGGTATTTCGGGCTTAATTCAATTTTCAATCCTAGGTAGCAGCTTCTATAATTTGGCTGAGAAAGCTTTACATGAGACCAAATTTTGATTGAAAAATAGAACTTTCCTAAACAGAGACAGGATTATATATATATATATAAAACACATGGACTGTTGCTCTGGAAAATTTTTGGCTCCAGGTAAATATGTGAATCTAACAAAAGAAAAGTATTCTTTAAATTGAAAAAAAATTAATAATCGTCAAAATACAGGTATGTATGCATTCATGCAAATTGGATGCAAATAGATTGCAAACTACTTCCTAGAATCTGAGTTTTATATGATACTAGGGATATGGTATATGTACTTGAAGGCTCAAACCTGATGCAAAGAAAGTGGAGAGAGAGGGAGAAAAAAGAGAAAAATCAATGTTGAGTGCCAACAAGAGGTAGCTGAGTCAATGGTCTGGACAGGAAGAGGAAAAGAGGGAGTAGAGAAAGAGAAAAACAAAGATAGAGAAATAGAGGGAAAAAAGACAGACACAGAGAAAGACATTGAAAGAGTAAATGGGGGGGGGGTGGAGCCAAGATGGCAGAGTAGAAACTGCAAGTCCAAGGCCCTCTCAGCCCAGATTACCTCCAAACTATGTAAAAGCAGACTCTGAATAACTTCTGGAGCCGCAGCACCCACAGAGAAGCTAACCACCCACTGAGGACAGCCCAGCAGCACTGCAGGAAGGACCAGCTTAGCACTTTGTGAGCTGGAAGCGCTCTGGGAACCAGCAGCGCAGCGCACCGAGAGCCAAGCACAGGTCCATGTGAGCTGCAGTTTTAGCCCCAGGGCGGCTGGGCCAGCAGACAGCTGGAGGGACCCCAGAACACCAGGAGCTGTGGTGACTCCAGAATTATCAACATAGACATGCCTAGGACAAAGTAAGAGGTCACTGCCCTAGGGACTTTGGGACCAGTATTTTGGGACTGTGTCAGCTTCTTCCCCTGGGGGCAAGAAGCCACTGAGGAGACACGCCATTTTGTAGCTTTCACTGGCAGCTCCAACTCCTGGCCTGCGAACTGTAGGGAGATCCAGCGATCAGTCTTGGGGGTTAATCGCTCTTGCTTTAACCTCCCTGGATCTGGATTGTGATCTGGCGGGGAGGTCTGGGGTGGGTATCCAGCTTGCCAGAAAGCTGTGAAGATCCCAATGTTTGGGACGAAAGCTCTCCTGTCTGGTGGCAGAATCCTACTGTGGCAATAAGCCCAAAAGTCAAGTAATTAAGTGGCAACATGTCAAGGCAAAGGAAACAAATTAAAAAGAAAAATGCAACCTTAGACTCCTATTTTGGGGGGCAAAGAGGATCGAAGCATACAACAGGAAGAGGATCGTGAGGTCAGAAATCCTCCTCCAAAAGCCCCAAAGGAAAATATGAGTGGGTTACAGGCCATAGAGGACCTTAAAAAGGACTTTAAAATCAAATAAGAGAAGTGAAGGAAAAATTGGGAAGAGAAATGAGAAGGATGCAGGAAAAGTATGAAATGAGGGTCAACAGCCTGACTGAGGAAAACAACACCTTAAATAATAGACTAACTCAAATGGCAAAAGAGGCTCAGAAAGGCAATGAGGAGAAGAATGCCTTAAAAAGCTGAATTTCCCAGATGGAAAAAGAATCTCAAAAGCTCACTGAGGAGATTCATTCCTTCAGAATTAGACTGGAACAAATGGAAGCTAATGACTTTATGAGAAATCAAGATGTTGTTAAGCAGATCCAAACAAATGAAAGTATAGAAGGCAATGTGAAATATCTCATGGGAAAAACATGGAAAATAGATCCAGGAGAGACAATTTAAAAATTATTGGACTACCTGAAAGCCATGATCAAAGAAAGAACCTAGAAATCACCCTTCAAGAAATTCTCAAGGAAAACTGCCGTGATGTTTTAGATCCAGAGGGCAAAATAGAGGATGAAACAATTCACAGATCACCTCCTGAAAAAGATCCCAAAAAGAAAACTCCCAGGAATATTATAGCCAGGTTTCAGAATCCCCAGATCAAGGAGAAAATACTCCAAGCAGCCAGGAAGAAACAATTTCAATATTGTGGAAACACAATCAGAATAGCCCAGGACCTGGCAGCTTCTACACTGAGGGATCAAAGGGCATGGAATATGATATTCCAGAGGGCAAAAGAGCTGGGACTGAACCCAAGGGTCACTTACCCAGCAAAACTGAGAATTTTGTTTCAGGGGAAAATATGGTCATTCAGTGGAATAGAGGACTATCAAGCATTCTTGAGGAAAAAACTAGAGTTGAATAGAAAATTTGACATCCAGACACAAGAAGCAAGAGGTGCCTGAGAAGGTAATCAGGGAAAAGAAATCAAAAGGAATTTATCAAAGTTGACTTATTTAAATTCCTACATGGAAAGACAATAACTATGATTGATGAAACCCCTCTCAGTATGAAAATAATGGAAGAAGGGTATATGGTCATTTGCATACATATGTGAATGGGTGTATATATGTTTACAGTTATACATGGATAAAGGGCATAGGTTGAATTTGTTGGGAAGGGATGATACTTAAGGGGTGAAATTATGAGATGAGAGAGGCAAGTGGCAAGAGGAGACGGGAAGAGACAGGGTAGGGTAAACTATCTCATGTAGAAGAAGCAAGGGGAAGTGGCTGCAGGGGAGGGGAAGAATAAGAAGGCAAAAAGGCAAAACCACATTCTCATTGAGTTTGATTGAGGGAGAGAATGTCATACATACTAAATGGGATATCTCAACCTGCAGGAGAACATGGGGAAGGGAGATGAGAGGAGGGATGATGGATGGGAGGGCATCCTTGGGGAGAGGGGAGGTTGGAAGTACCCACTATAGAAGAGGGACAGGATCAAGTAGGGAATGGGCCAGGTTGGGGGTGGGAGGGAATTATAAGCAGCCTTGTCCAATATATCTACTTTGGTAATGTTTTGCATAGCTAGACATGTACAACACATACTGAATTATTTATCTTCCCAGAGGGAATGGGTGGCAAGGGAGGAAGGAAATGGATCTGAAATTCAAGGTCTTAAAATTAAATGTTTCAAATATGTATAAATACTATTATCAATACTCTTTTTCATGTAAGTGGGAGAGAAGATGTGCCAGCATTGGGGCACAGAGATTCACCTTGCTCTAATAGAAAAGTCAAAGAGGGTATGGGAGAAGATATGGGAGAGAGCAGATTGGAGGAAGGGATATCTTGTGGGACTGCTATTCTGGGAGGGTGGGTAAGGGAAAAATGGGGGAAAAAATTGTAACTCAAAAACTGGTGGAAATGAATGATGTAAACCAGAAGTTGATAAAGCATTTGCGGAATTTTAAAATAAGGCCAACCTGATTAGTTTCCCTATCCTTTTTAATTCTTTCAATTAGTGGAAAATGCCTCTCTTAACAAATGGTTATATGGGAACCCAAGTGTCCTCATTTGGGAGAGGAAAAGGAACCCACATGCAAAACTTAAATTCCAAAAGAGTTTTATTAATATACATACATATATATGTATGTCTATATACATATATGTGTTTAGACATATGTGTGTATACATTTATATGCGTGTATGTATATATATTTACAACTGTCTGGAAACAAAAGTGGAAAGTTATAGGATCCCAAATGTGCACCTAAATTGGAGTATTGATATAAGTTTCCCAGACTGGGGTTGTGTGACAGCAGCAAAGATGGCTTCCCATCCTTCCTTCATTTCTGACATGCTCTCTTCTTTTTGAAAGTTCCAAGATGCTGATGGCTTTGGATCTAAGTTTTGGGATCTTTGCATGCAGTAATTAGCTGACAGAAAATAAGAGTATTGTGGTGATGGGGTGATGGGACCTGGAGCCCTAAAAAGAGAAGAATAGGCAGGAAAATGGAGACTTTAACAACAGTCAAACACAAGTCTCACCAGTAGGAAGTGACCTAAATATCTCTGTCTTAGTTTCCTTTCACATGGCTAAGCATATGTGTTAAATCATTCATACTTCTGCAAAACTAAAATTATGGAAGATAATTTTTTTCAAATTTCCAACAAGGCAAATAAACTATTTTAATTAAGGTTAAAAAAAAATAAAGCATTTGTTTAATTTAAAAAAAAAAGAAAGAGTAAATGGAAGTTGTGCTCTACTCTAGTCAATGACTAGACAAATGGAAGCTATATTATAAAAAAAGATGTTATCAAGTATTTTTTTTTTTGCTTTTTGGAGGCCAATTGGGGTTAAGTGACTTGCCCAAGTTAACACAGCTAGTTTTTGTATTAAGTGTCTGAGGCCAGATTTGAACTCAGGTCCCTATGAATCAAGGGCCGGTGCTCTATTCACTGTGCCACCTAGTCGCCCCTTTCAAGTAACTTCCAAAAAGAGTTTTAAAATCTTATTATTTTGACTGTTAGGGAAATAAACCGTGAGAGGAATGTAGCCCTAGGCATAAGTAGTAGGAGGTAAAGACCAGCCTTATGACTAATTTCCATACAACTTTCCACTTGTTCTAGTCTTGTTATATCATGTACAAAATCAGAAGTAAAAGAAAAGACAAGCAAACATACAAACTATCTTTTGCTTTTATTGATAGGTGTGTGGAATGTTGTTATACAGGTTCCCCTTTAAAGTCAAAACAAAATCTTACCATCTACATTTCAAGTTTTACACCAAATAAGGGGGTCAGTGACTTCATAGTAAAAGCAAAGGTTTGGATCCCCAATAAAAACATACCTATGTACACAGATGCATATACATGCATGTGTATATGGATATACACATGAATTTACATATGTACATTTGTGTAGATCATTGACTTTGTAAGTGTTATTTATTTGGTGGATGACCTTTCTTTAAGGGAGGATCTAGAATGGAATTGTGACATTCATACCATGAGAAGGTACTGAAAGCTACCTTCTCATTCTAGTCACATGGGCCAACATTGATGTTTCACATTCCAAAGCTTATTGTTTTGGTGGAATCTGGAGGAGTGATCCATTATCATATATCACTTCCAAATATCTAAAATATAGTGAGTTATGAAGAAATAATTATTAGAATCTACAACATTAGGACAGTAGATAGAAAGGAAATCAATCAACTATTGGTGCTCATAGTTTTTCAATGGAGACTAAATTAGGAGGCAGACATAACTGACTTTTCCGGTGGCCGCACTGGCATAGGCTCCTGGAATAATGCAAAGTTTAGATTACATGATATATACAGTCCCAGCCCTCAAGGAGCTTATATGTTAATTGCCTTAGTCTCCATTCCCCTGTTCCTAAACATGCATATGTATTCATGTGCATGTGCACATACACACACATGCACACACACACACACTTTGGTGGAAATATCTGAAAATTTAGAGCTTTGGTATAAACAATTCAACAAATAGAGAAAAATACTCAATATAATGTTGGTAGATAGGATCTGGGAGAAGGTCAACAATGAGTAAGACAGGAGAATGAAGAATGAGACCTAGTTCTTAGTTACTTTTGCAGAGCAATTCACTCTTATGATTATTGCATGCTGGTAAATTTCTACTTTATTTTTATATTACCTTCTTCCTACATGCTATTACCTGTAATGTTTAGTAGTTAGACCCTAAAAATAAAAATAAAGCAGGGCAGGGTATCATTTTCAGAGATCAGGACAAGGACATAAGCAAAACTGATGGGTCTTTGCTCACAGTATAAGTTGGTAGGGACCCCAGAACCAGATTAGAGAAAAAAAGTGGGATGAGGAAAAGAGAGAAGAAAAGAGAGGAGAAGAGAAGACACAAGGAACAAAGTCATGGAGGAAAGAAAAGAGTAGTATCCCAATGTATCAAAGCATATCTTGAGATTCATGATGGCATGCCCTCACTGTAATGCTGTTATTTTCAATCATATTATTAAGTACGTGATTTCTAAGTGAATCCTGAATAATCATCATCTACTATTCCTGCAGTTCTTTAAATTTGTTTCAAGACAGAGAGAAACAACTGAATAAAGAACCAACTCTTAAACCAGGAAACCCTTGATTCAAGTCTTAACCCTAACATATGGATTGGATCAACCTAAATAAGACACTTAGTCTGCTAGGCAACTCTCTAAGACCCTAAGATGCAGAAAAAGGGCTGATCTGATTTGAAAGTGTTTCTTTACCCAGGAGAATTTAAAGCAATAAAATCACAGGTCCTGCTGCATTCCTTTTCCTATTAGAAGAAAAAGAGTTCCTCTCCATAGGATGAATAATGTGAGGGTTAGACATCATTGTTTAATGTGAATACATAATTAAAGATAGATATGGAGGCTATAACTTTAAGATTATCCACACCCACCCTATAGTGATATTAAAATATTGCCTCTTTTTTAAAGTGATTGAAGGCTTTTGTGACATTTCAAATTGTAGATGGATGCTGCTGAGCTGCACCCTTAAATCCTTGCCCTTGTGAGTTCAGAGATATTTGAACATGTTTATTATAGTCAGGGCTCACAGCTGAATACTGATCAACATCCCCACACTTATTAACATACATGCCTTCTCTTACTTTCACCTTAATTTGCATAAGTTTCAAACAGCTCCTTCTGCCTCTCTGTTCAAACAGCCACTGACCTTTGTAATCAAGGAGAAAATTAGAAGCAGGTGGGAGTATATTTTTAATGATGTTGAGACCAATTTCCTTAACTTAAAAGTTGATCTCTCTCCCCTCCTTCAAATTCCTTTAAAAGTCTGACAAATATTAATTATTTACACTTAGACCAAGACTTTGACTTCTATACTCTCTCTGAGCAAATTCTGAAAGTAACCCTTTGCTTATTGAGCCAATTAATAGGGTAAAAAACATCTCCTCTAGGTCTTTTCTTTTCCCTAGAGCTTCAATATAAACATGGTATCATTGGGATTCAGCAAATAGCCTGGCAACCTTTTCATATTTACCTAGATGATGATAAGTGAAATGGATGGCGGATGTTTCCCTCAAGATTAACTTATTATTTGTTTTAATGAGTGCATATTAGTGAATCAGAAAATAGTTTCATAGTCAGTGACAGACTTTTTTTTTTAATTTGTCTCTTTTGCTTTAGAGTGTTCTTTATCATATTTATTTTTAAATAATCCCCTTGCCCTAAGGTTTCTAGGATGGTGTGAAAAATAAAACACAATCAGTATTACATTCTGCAAGACCACAGAATCAAACAACAAAGTAGTGGATACTCATTCAGTCAGTTCTGTGTTAACTGGGTATGTAATCTTCCCTTTATAAATTTTCCATGATAGTTTTAATCCCAGTTCAATACCACCATATCTAGAATTCAATTGCTTTGTCATTCAATTTGGGCTGGGGGAATGTTCACAAATTATGAGCTTAACCTAAACCAAACAATTTGGAAGGTAAATTCATCTTACTTAGAGAGAACTGATTAGTCCAATCACCCAAATTGGAATTATTGTTCTAGATTTGAGTGTTTGATCTTTGATTAGTCACAAATGCTTTGGCTCTCAGTTTTCTTATATAATTACAAGGGTTGCAGTATGTTTTATTCTGGTCTTATAATTTGGTGACTTTATAAATCAGTAAGAGGAAGTTTATTGTTCTTGGAGTTAAGAATGCTTGGGTTAAAATCCAATCTCTGGATAAGTAACTTCAAAATCTCAGTGCCACAGTCAATTCTCTAACACTTCATTTTATGTAAATTTCTTCAAAATTTACATAAGCTTCCATCTTCATCAGTGGATGAAATTTTTCACAGTTGGAATTCCAACACATGAATGGCAATGTAAGTCTAGATCAATCCACTCCCCACCAACTAAAAAAAAAAAAATGGCTCAGAGGATTCAAAATTTATTCCAAAGTAAAACTAAAATAGGTTTTATATTAGCCATTGTCTATGAGTATCTGCATCAGGAATAAGTTTCAGCCTGTATCAAGTGTGCATCCCCATAGTGTTTGAATGAAAGCAATAGCATTGTTTCCACATTTTGTAGCTTATTTTTTAAAATTTGAATCCTATAACCATGATTTTCTTTTAAAATTATCCCTAATTTGTGAGTAATAAGCAACATTAAAGCATTGAGAACAACATGTTTTTTACATTGTGAATATATAATTTATAGTTTGTTTTTAAATCCATATTTAATGTTAATATTATAGCAATTAAATTATCTGATTTTTGTCTTTCCAATTCCTAATATTTTTCTCTATAGTATGAGATAGATTACAGTGTTATTATTTTTTTTCTTTTTTCCCCTACATGTTAATATAGGTGGAACATTGAAAGATTCCTTCACTTCAAAGCCTTCAGTCAAACCAGGAAGCAGGGACTTAAGTTTCTCTTCCTCCTCTTTGTCTGCGATGACCAATATGTATAGGTACCTGCTGCAGAGAACACTTCATAGTGTCCTTGTTTTGGGGTTTTTTTTTTTTTGACAGATTTGACACCCTTTTGCCTGGCTGTGAGCAAGAAGTTTTTTATTTCCTCAATTTTGGGGGGCATGGTAGTGGTGGCGGTGGCGTGATGAAGAGGCAGCATATGACTGGAAAGGTCACCCCTGCAAGAGAAGAGGGGATTGATCATGGCCCTTCCAAGCCCCATCCCTGTCCTGCTCAAGAATAAGGTCCCTGGGGGCGGAAGATAGAAGAAGAGGCAAAAAAGAAAAATAAGAAGGTTGAAAGAGAATGAAAACATAATCACTAGATGATAGTCATTGGGGGCCTGGAGAAAGCCTTAGTCAACATGTCCTTGTTCACAGTTTGCTGCTATGGATAGTTGTACAAATAAAATGAGAAAATAACCTGGCTCTTTAACATGCTTTCTGAAAATCTCAGATGGTAACTCCTCTATTTAACAGTATCAATGACATTTCTTAATATAAAGAAGCCTAATGCCCACATTAAAATTGAATATTCTTTATGACATTGTTCAAAATTTTGAACCTGACTAAACATTAAATTACCTCTACCTAATTTATTGTATTCTAGTCGATTTCAAATAGGTTTTATTAAATATAATTTGGCCTCTATTTTAAGTTAGTCATTCTGGGTACCTTTAAAAAAAAGAAAAGAAAATCCTACCAACAAAAAAGGGAATACATGCATCCTAAGAATCATAAACAAATAAATAGATATATAATAATAAATAGATAAATAAACAAGACAAACTTAAAATACTTCCTATTTGGATGGGGATTACTATAATATTCAGAGAATACCAATTTAGAAAAAAGCAGGTAAGTCTTTTTCTACCACCTCCTGATAAATGTTTAATGGAAATTTGAGCTATTTGCTAACTCCTCCATACTGCTTTGTTTGGGGTCCCTTTAAAAGCGGAAACAATGTAGGGAACAGCTGGTAGAAATATCAACTATTATTCTTGTTAAACAACATGAAGCAAGAAAGCAACTTTTCAAATGTTGTTTTCTAAGCCCTAATTGCACACCTCATGCTGACAAATTAAGAAGCAAACAAGTCTATTCACATTCAAATAATAGGTTTTGAAGCAGTAAATGTCAAGCGCTTCCCTATGAAACACTGTTTAGTTTGCAATTGGGAGCAACTATTCACAGTGTGTTCACAATGAAATATAATGGGGAGATATGTTGGGTACTCAGTACACAAATGTTTGGATATGCCTTTTCCAACCCATTTGTGAGCTGTGATCATTGTCCTATGTGTACAGGAGGAAGATTTGTTTTCTAAAGGAATTTTTAATTATGAAAATTATGATAAAATTCCATAAATCTATAAGCGGTTGTGAATATAGTATTTTAAGAATCAGTGTTTTCTTTCTGTGTGCAAATCCTCCACTGATATAGACTATTACCCCTCTATGGACCTGGTAGTTACTGTTGTGTATGGGCTGTTTGCAAACCTAGACTTTTTCTTTGGCAGGTTTATGTTCAATTAGAGGGTTTGGTAGTTTCTGAGATCTGGGTTCTCCTCACTTACCTTTCCTTTTGGACTGAATTTAATCTTTTCCTTTGTACTCACATGCTCAGCAGCATGATGCTCCAACTGCTTATTTTTCCAGGGGAAATGTGAGACCTGAGGTAAAGCATTTACAGGGACTTGACTTTTTTTTTTTTTTAAAGCAATTGGGGTTAAGTAACTTGCTCAAGGTTACAGGGCTAGTCATTGTTTATGCGTGGGTGCTCATTTTCTGAGGCAGGATCTGATCTCGGGTCATCCCAACTCCAAGGCCTGCACTCTTACTCACTGCGCCACCTAGCCGCCCCTTTAGGGCAATTGGGGTTAAGTAACTTGCCCAAGGTTACAGGGCTAGGTTTTTGTTTGTGTGGATTAAGTGTCAGAGGCCTGCTCCGAACTCAGGTCCTTCTGATTCCAGGGCCGGTGCTCTATTCACTGCGCCACCTAGCCGCCCCAAAGTGTTTGTTTGTTTGTTTGTTTTTAAAGCAATTGGGGTTAAGTAACTTGCTCAAGGTTACATGGCTAGTCATTATTTGTGTGTGGGTGCTCATTTTCTGAGGCTGGATTTGATCTCAGGTCATCCCAACTCCGAGGCTGCGCTCTTACTCACTGCGCCACCTAGCCACCCCCTGGGACTTGACTTTTTAGTACCCAAGATGTCTTACCTTCTTAGGATAGAATTGTAGGGTCCTTACTGTGATACTGTGATATGCTATGAAACACAAAATTTCTATGGTTCAACTCTCTATGCATATTTCTTTCTCAAGGATTTGACATACTCACAAACTATAGAAAGGTATTATAAAGGGAATGGGAATTTGAAGTTCTTCCCTAACTCTCAATAGACCTAGGGGAAAATTTGAAGACCTCCCCTGCTTTGAAAGTAAACTCTGCCCCCTAATAGGCTGAATATAATCACATGGAGCCTATGATGGAGGGAAATTGCTAAAGGTTAGAGCAGAGCCCACAGAAAGCTTCTCTGATATGAAGATAAACTCTGCACCCTAATAGGATGAATCTACATTCAGTCATATGGAGCCTGTGGTGGGAATAGTTTACTGAAGGGGAGAAGAGCCCACTGGAAGCTGGTAGCCAGACACAGAGAGACTGCAGGAGAGAGAAGTGTTCAAGCAAGGAGAGAGAGAGGTTTGTGAGTGAATGTTGATCTTGTCTTGGTTTGTGGGAAGGCTAAAGGATGTTGTGCCTCTCATTGTTATTATGGCTTCTGAATATCTTTGGTACTATTATGGTATCAGCTTACTAGTTTTGGGATTTGGTTTTCTGGTATCTAAATAAATGCTTCAGTTCTGTCATCTACATGGAGAGTTTGGTATATTTTGCAATCAAACGTCATGCAATATTTATAGTCGTGTGGTGAGCCAAAGAGGGCTGAGCCAGGACTTCAGATAATTACCCTGATATCAGTGGACCTGAACAACAAAGACCTCTTCGAGATGCAACTTTTCACTAAGTCAGCTCCGGAGTTCTTTTGATATGGGTTACACTTATAAGGATGGTGTTTGAGTTCTGAGGCTAACAGGCTCTGCCCCAAGACATATCTGATTCTGCACTCAGGTATCTTTGGGTGGCCAGCTCTAAACGTGTTGACTTTTGAGGATTGTGCTTCAGCCTAGAAGTCTGCTCTCAATTGTATCCGTTTATAACTGCGGCTGCATTAGCAGGTACCTGAGGCCTAGATCAAAGGGCTTACCCTAAGACTTTAGTCTCACAGATAAGAAATCCTTATCAAATTATCTATTGCATGCTACTTCCAGGATACAACAGACTAAGGTAATGATTAGAAAACTTGAGTCCCCTTTCTTTGTCTCTTTGCTCTATAAAAACCTTTCCCTGACTATCAATAAATGGAGTTCATGGTTCTTCCTTGAGCTACCCACATGGCCTGGTCATTTCTTATTCACGTCTCCAAATCATGCTAAGTGCTGGACACTGAGCAGCCCACGGCAGTCATGATTTTTATCGTGATTGTGGGCACTGTAAATATTGCAGGTACTATTTCAGTTTTTAAAAAAAGATAATTAGAAATGCAAATCACTGTCATCAGTGATGGATAGCAAAATATCATGTGGTTGTATTATTTTCCAATTACTTTCTTAATATAAGGAAAGAAGGGAGAAGGAAGGAGAAAAATGATATTCCTAAGTCACTGCACATCCCCGACTACAAGGAACAATTAAGGTCTTGCTGTGTAAAATGTTATTGATTCTTCCATGGGGAACCTGGTTTTTTTCACTCCAATAAACACAATCTTTGCTCTGTTTCCCTGTCTTTACTGCTGATGCTCACCATGCTACCTACTGGTATCACTCCTCTTCTGCTTTTCCATGGATTCAAACTGTCTATTGCTACCAGCCCTCTCCCCTTTCCTTAGGCATGACCAAGATAAAGTAAGTTCTCCTTTAGGGAGCTACTGAATTTCTCTCTAGAAGCTAGAGGTAGAGGTACAGTTAAGATATTTCTGTAAGAGACTAAAGTTTTCCAGCTCAAATCTAAAGAGAAAATTGATCCAATGAACTAAGGATATGCTTATCATCTAGTAATTATGTTTTCATTCTCTTTCATCCTCATTTTTTGATCATCTCAGTTGATATAAAAATGACATCTTAGAGGACAAAAGTGGGAACAACTGTGTGACAATCTCCTTTCTTTTAGGACTGGTGTAATGCCCACAAAACACTGGTGATTCACCCGTGTTTTAAAGATCTTATTCTATGGCTGAGCACTGAGGCAGCATGCTGCCAAGCCAAGCAAAGTGAGATTCCTCTTTCCTTTCCCTCCCCTCCAATCAAGGGGCTTGGACAGGGTTGAGGTCTGCTACTTGTTGCCACAAAATTGAGTGAGGGAAAGGGACAGGTTTTGCTATCACAGACTGCACCAGTATCAAGAAAATCCTAAGAATATCCTGGAGCACAAGCCAGTGTGGATCATCTTATGCCAAAATGTTTCAGTGTTGGAGCTATAGGGATAGGGGTTGCTGGTTGAATGAGGTAGAGGATAGTGATTAGCTTTCTAATGACATTAAGTCATCAAGTTGTTACTTCACTTGAATGATTGGTGTTTTAAGCTAAAGAAAAGAGTTACAACTGCTCTACCTCCAGTGCTTAATTCCTTTTTCTGGGAAAAATTTGCAGTTATGAGAGGACTATATAAAATGACTAGTCCTCTACCTTATAAAAATTCTCAGAATGGGGTGGCTAGGTGGCACAGTGAATAGAGCACTGGCCCTCGAGTAAAGAGCACCTGGGTTTGGATCCAGCCTCAGACACTTAACACAAAAACTAGCCATGTGACCCCAGGCAAGTCACTTAACCACAATTGCTCTCCAAAATGCAAAAAAAAAAAAAAAATGCTCAGAAGTCTCACTGTGGAAACTTTTGCTGCTGTTCTTCCTAAGATTTCTTTGGTTGCACATCTTTTCTTTTCATGTTGGATGACATTTATGCTGCTAGTAACAGCTTGCATATGATAAAAATGATACCTGAGGTTTTATTTTGAAGAGTTTTATGATACATTTCTTTATTTTTTATTAATTTAATTATTTTCAGTTTTCAACATTCACTTCCACAAGACTTTGAGTTTTAAATTTTCTCTCCCTTCTATTCCCCCCTCCCCAAGATGATGTGCAATCTGATTTAGACTCTACTTATATATTTATATTAATATTTTCACATTAGTCATGATGTAAAGAAGAATTAGAATTAATGGGAAGAACCACATAAAAGAAGAAACAAAGCAACAAAAGAAAACGAATATAAATAATATGCATCCATCTGCATTCAGACTCCAAAGTTCTTTCTCTGTATCTGGATAGGAATTTCCATCTCAAGTCTTTTGGAGTTGTCTTAGATCCCTGCATTGCTGAGAAGAGCAAAACCTATCAAAGTCAGTTGTCTCACAATGTGACTGTTACTGTGTACAATGTTCTCCTGGTTCCTCTCATTTCATTCAGCATAAATTCATATAAGTATTTCCAGGTTTTTTTGAAGTTTGCTTGCTCATCATTTCTTATAGTACAATAGTATTTTATTACATTTGTATACCTCAACGTGTTCAGGCATTCTGCAATTGATGGCCATCCCCTCAATTTCCAATTTTTGACCACTACGAAAAGAGCTACTATAAATATTCTTGTACATGTGGGTCCTTTTCCTGTTTTCATGTTCTTTTTGGAATACAGAACCAGAATTGGCATTGCTGGGTCAAAGGGTATGCACAGCTGCGTAGCTCTTTGGGCACAGTTCCAAATTTCTCTCTAAACAACAATGAATTACAGTTCCAATTATCCCACATCTCCAATATTGTTCATTTTCCTTTTTTGTCATGTTGCCCAAAATTATAGGTGTGATATGGTATCTCAGAGTCATTTTAAAAAATATTTATTTCCTTTAAATGACAACATTCATTTCCACAAGCTTTTGAGCTCCAAATTTTCTCCCCCTCCTCTTCCCCCCTTCCCCCCACCATGGCAGCATTCAATCCAATATAGTTTTTACAAATACCTTCACCTTAAACCTTATTCAAATTGTAGAGAAGCATTATAATCAATGGAATGAACAACAAGGAATGAAACAAAACTAAAAAGAGAGATTAAGTAGTTCAATCTGCATTCAAACTCTATAATTCTTTCTCTGGATATGGATAGCCCTTTCCATCATGAGTCTTTTGGAGTTGTCTTATAGCCTTGAATTGCTGAGAGGAGCCCAATCTATCAAAGTTAGTCATCACAGGTATGATGTGTTTGTAATTGCATACAGTGTTCTCCTGGTTCTGCTCCCCTCACTTAGCATCAGTTTTTATATATCTCTTCAGGTTATTATGAAGTTGGTCTGTTCCTCATTTCTTATAGCACAATAGTATTCTTCTGCATTTATATACCAAAACTTGTTAAGAATTGATTTATAATTCTTTCCCACCACAAAAAGAGCTACTATAAATATTTTTGTACATATGGGTCATTTTCCCACTTGTATGATCTCCTTGGGATGCAGCCCTAGAAGCTAGGTCAAAGGGTATCCACATATTTATAGCCCTTTGGACATAATTCCTAATTGCTCGCCAGAAAGGGTTGGATGAGTTCACAACTCCACCAAGAATGCATTAGTTTTCCAATTTTCCCATATCTTCTCCAGCATTTATCATTTTCCTGTTTTATCATGTTAGCCAATCTAACAGGTGAGATGTGGTACCTCAGAATTGTTTTGATTTGCATTTCTGTAGTCAGTAGTGACTTAGAGCATTTTTTTTTTCACATGACTATAGATAAATTTTAATTTCTTCCTCTGAAAACTACCTGTTCATACCCTTTGTCCACTTATCAATTGGGGAATGACTTGCCTTCTCATAAATTTGACTCAGTTCTCTATATATTTTGGAAATAAGGCTGTTATCTGAGATACTGACTGTAAAGATTGTTCTTTGGCTTTCTGATTCCCTTCTAATATTGGCTTCATTGACTTTGTGTAAAAACTTTTCAATTTAATGTAATCAAAACCTTTCATTTTGCATTTAATAATGTTCTCTGTCTCTTGTTTGATCATACATTTTTGCTTTCTCCAGAGATCTGACAGGCAAACTATTTCTGGCTCTCCTAGTTTGCTCATAGTATCAGTCTTTATATATAAATTGTGTACCCACTTTGACTTTATCTTGATATAGGGTATAAGATGTTGGTCTACGCCTAGTTTCTTCCATAATTTTCTCCAGTTTTCCCAGAAGCTTTTGTTAAATAGTAAGTTTTTATCCAATAAGTTGGAATCTTGAATTTATCAAATAGTAGATTAGTAAGTCGTTTACTATTTTGTCTTGTATACACTGAGATAATGACTAATTATGAAGCTATTGCAACAGAGTAGATGAAAAATTATGAGGACTCATAGTAAGGTGAAGGACTTATGAGCAGAGGTGAAAGGAAGATTAAGATACTCTGTAGATGGAATGTACAAGATTTCCAGTGCTCTCATATGGGGTACAGAGAAGGATTAAGCATAGTGGGAAATGTAACTTTATGAAGGGGAGACACTTTATTTAAGTAGTAACTTAAGAAGATCTTAAGATAATTGGGCTTATGTACATGGATAGATGCAAAATGGCAGCACCTAAAAAAGAAACAAAAAAAAAACAGCCTTCAAAACGTTTAAAGGTATTGGAGGTTGCCTTCCTTTTCTTATATGATCACAACTTTATTCCTCAAGTAACTGGACTAATACTATTAATCAAGTGAATTCTAAAAATTGAACATTAATGTCTATAAGTCATTTTGTGTGGTGTGGACAATGATTAACAAACATACACAGATATATGCACATAAAAACACACATATACACAAACACTAATCCCTTGTTCTTGAAGAGGTTAATAGCCTTATAAAAAAGAAAGGGGAATGACATATACTAAAATAAGCATAATAATAAATGAAAAAAAAAAAAACAAGGCATGGGTTTTTCATATGTACACAGTGTTAGGAAAATTTAAAACAGGGGAATAGTATTTCTTTAGTTTTCTCCCATGAGAGCTTTCTGCATATTATGCAAATTAAGCATATAGATGCACAAACAACTACCATCAGCATGAGTAATAAAGAGAATGTTTAAAGTATCATGGCTAGGGGACATATTTATCTTCCTTTTGACAGTTCCAAATTAGCAAGCTGCAAGTACATTTGTCATTCAGAAGTCATTCAGATTATATCTATCCAAGGAAATGATAAGTAGTTTTCAAAATGTGACAGTTCTCCCTGTCACTATCTTCTTATATATTCTGTAATAAAGAAAAATAGCCATTAATGTTAAGTCTATATTCAAAAAAGTCTGGCCTCACAAAATCAACAGTCCTAGTTCTTGACTGAGCTTTGTATCTGTATACAAGAAGCTAATTATTATATATTTTAAAAAAAAATCAATCATATTGGGAAAAAAAGTTAGTTAAAAGAACCCTTTTGTATCCTATTTAAAACCATGTTCTGATAATTAGATCACATTTTTACTAAAATGATAAGATGTTTTGGCATCATGTAGGTAATCAACATGTAGAATTTAACTCAGACAACAAAAATGTGAGTTTTACATAAGTGCATGGCAAAATCAGGTAAATACCTTCCAGAGGCATTTTGTGAAAATCCTGAAAGACTACTGAAACTAAGAGGTGAAAGAAAACTCAGAGTATATCCAATTTAACAGTATATCCTTTGATGTAGGAACATTACCCTCTCCTTTTAATACAGTTTTTGTAAAAAAAAAAAAAGCTCTTGCCTTTTAAAACTATAGATATGTATAAAAATATAATCATAAACCAATATAGGCACTAACTTCATATTTGATAATGCTCTAGTTGAGAGTTATGATTTCCTTTTTGCCAAACTCCTCATAAGTTTATAGATGTGTCCATAAAGTTTCTCAAATTGCTACTATTTAGGTTGAAATGTAAGTCATTTTGTTAAAAAGGTTTCGTTTATCAGGTGCTGACTCCTACCATCACCACCACCACCACCACCACCACCAAGTGGATTACCCATTTTATGAAAGTGTTGAAAAGCAACTTTCTATTACATGAAAAAGTCAACGAGAAGACATATTAGAACTTTTCAAACACCCACATTTTAACTTCAGTTCTTGTTCTGAAAGGAGTCATGTCATGGGAAATTCCAGAAGGAAAAAACTGTTACCTTGATACTATATTTTGGAGCAAAAGAAAAAAAAAAAAAGGACCTGAAACAGTTCCTTCCTTCACTAAATCAAATAATATCCACCTCAGTCCCTTTCCTAGATGTTCCTTCCACAAAGTTGGATTTTGTTGGAGGTATGATGAGGTGAAAGGGATACATTGGAAGAAGGAGGAAATACAGAGAATAACAGAAGAAAAGAGAAAAGAATAGGAGGGAGGCTGGGAAAATGATCTAAAGGAGTTGCATGAATCCTAAAAAGGGGAAAGAATTCAAACTACCCAAATCCTCACTGTCATTTCACTTGCTAGTGACTAAAACAGTGACACAAGCCAGAATTTAGGCACTGTCCTAAGGTAAACTGATTAGTAAACAACTCTAAAATAGAGATTAACAACCCAATAACATTGCAAATTATTACTTATTGAATGAGAGCTGAGAATCAACTATTTTGATCTTTCCTCACAAAAGGAAACAGAAAAGATATCTTTCCACTGTTTATTTCTTTCCACTTCTTAGAGAGTATAGAATAGGGGTATGAGGATTTTTCTGTTCTCCAGTGACATAGAGAAGCACATAGTATGGTCCAGTAGAAAAAGTTACTTGCGTAGAGCTGAGAATTTTCAAAGGAAATGATAGGCTTCACTGTCAAAATTTCTGATGGTCCTAGGGCATGAGTTTTGATTCTTTCTTAGAGTTCACAGGAGGACAGAAGGCCATATTAAAAAAAAAAAATTCTTGTGGCATTCCTGAGGAGCCATTAGCAATGAACTGAAATAAAACAGTAGGATGCTAGGGATGCTGTCTACTGTGAAGGAGATGTTGATGCTACAGGAGGGAAAGATATAAATTTTGTATTAGTTGAAACTTGGGCTTTAACTTATATAATTGATAACCCCATATGGTCACAATGAAGCTGGGAAGAGTTGAAAGGTCCCTCACTATAGGAGTTCTCAGAATATCTAGAGTTAAGTTGCTATACATGAAAATTTGTGTCCTTTTATAGAATAGACTACTTTTATTTAGTAGAACACATCAACTAGAAAAGCATTAACAGATTAAAATATGAATGAGTACATTAGGAAAATGGGAGAAAATGGATGGGAAATAAGTAGTTAATGGGTGAAGCACAGAAAGAAATATGAACTGTTAACAATATGTATTTTTAACATAAATGCCTCTCTCCAGCATGGAGTTGATCTTGGGTTTTCAAAGAGCATACTAAGGGTGAGGTTTAGCTTTTCTTAAATCTTCTGGACATAAGGCATTTGCCTGAGACCATAAGCTCTTCATTGTGGCTCTGCCCAAATCTTTAGAACTCCTTTGTCGAGCAACTTCCCACCCTTGATCCTCCCAAAATATCTACACCCAAATCTGTTCCACCCTTGAACTGGCCTAGCCCACCATTGTCTGTTGGCTCCAGATAGGCTCCAGCAACTTCCCACCCTTAATCACTCATTTCCTGGAGTCTGACCTCATTTACTCCTCCTGAAGACTGTCCCCAAACTCATTACTGGAGTCTGACTTCATCTGACTCCTTCTGAAAACCCTCTCCAAACTCCTCTTCTAGACTAGCCCTAGATTCTGCCCACAACCTTTCTGTATATTAGACCCCATCTTGCCTCTGTGAGAGGGGGAAGACTGGAGGATGATCTAGCACAGACTCACTCTGCCAGATGATTCTGGCCCACTTGCCAATACAAACCTTACAGATATCAAGGCTCCTTAAGAGTCTACCCATTATGGCAAACTTTTAATAAACTTTGCTTTTCTTTGGCTAAGATAAGACTTAATTCAAATTCATTTGGCAGGACCTGGCATTTTAGAATTTTGGGGTCTTGTGCACCCCTAACCCTATACCTCACTGGGACCCCATAATAGCAACGTGTGCGTCTTGCCTGAATGAATTCGATCCAAGCCTTCTTTCAGTCAAAGAAAAACAAAGCTTATTAAAAATCCCCCATATTGGTCAGACTCTTAAGGAATCTGAGGATTTGTGACACTTGCATTGGCTATCAGGACAGATTGAATCTGAGTACCTTTATGGAAACAAGTTGAATCTTTTATACAGAAGATAAGAGATAATGAGAAGGGGTCTATATAGAATTAAGGAGTGGTAGTCTAGGGTGGGGCCAAATGCAAACAATGAAAGGGCAGTTAGTTAACTGGGAAGGGCTAATTGCCCCAGGTAACCAAGAGACCTGGGCCTCTTAGAAAGTCCAGGGGCTTTTCCTTTTTGGGATCCAGATCTTTTAGGAGTTCAGATCCCATCCCCATCATTCTCCCCTCAACCAAATGACCCACATTCTTTTGGGGTAAGGACAAAGGCCTCAGTTTCTGAAACTGCTTCCTTCTGGCAAGGGGCTTTGAATTGTTCCTGCCTCAAGGGGGTACTAAAGAGGTTGACTGGAACCTAGCACAGGATGCATCGAGGGGATGATTTAGGGAAAAGGGAACATTGACTGGTACCCATTGTTTGCTACCAACTGTAGGTGAGTGGCCTGTAGCCTGGAAGAAACAAATTTGGTAAGTCTACAGAGCTCAAATGTAGAAAGAAGTAAAAGTACAAGTGCCCAATAAAATCATTTACATTTGACTTGTAGAATTATCTAATCTTGCTATTTTCTCAAAAGTTTAAGTAGCACTTCTGCCAGTATGGTATAAGTTTTCCACACTTGTCTAGGAACTGACTTTTACTGTGAAATGAGAAATGACAAATACATTCAGAGAATTGTAGAAAGATCTATATGATCTCCTGCAAAAGGAGAAGTACCAAGAGAACAACATACAGATTGATCACAACAATAATACAAGAGAACAGATAGAACGTAGCAATGTAAATAGAATACTAAAATACAGCTGAATTCTAAGTAGTTGTTTAAACAAATCTTGGTTCTCCGAAAAGAATAATGAAGCATCAGAAAGGGAGCTAACCATGGATTTAGAAGTTTGCAGACGTTGCTAGACATCCTAATTGTGTTGTCCTGTTTCTTTACTTCTAATATTTGTTTCAAGAAGAAGGTTTAATTCTCAGGTTGAATACTCTTGAGTTGGTATTTTGCTTTGGGAGCTCACTTATAAGAAGGCTTAATTCTCAGTTTGCAGAGCAGAGGAATGTTGTTCCTTGATTAATGTGAGCAAGACCCAAGTAATAATTTTAGAATGGACCTTTTATTAAAACACCATGTTGGCTGATCAGGACACATGGCAGGCTGAGCAGGCTGACCAAGCCACATGCCTCAAGTATAGCAACACTGGTAACAGCCTACAAAAGCCCTGATCTGGGGCAGAACCTCAGCTCATAAAGGGGGCCTTATTTAAGCAGTGATTGGTCAGTACACACCTTGAAACTCCCTCTTCTGACCCAGAAGCCCACCCATTTCTATGCAGGTGAGCTAAGTGGAAACAGCTAGAGACCCAGTGGGGGAAGGGCAGAGATGACCTGGCAATCTGCTCCTGTGTGTGTGTGGGGGGGGGGGGGGGGGGTGAATGGGGAAAACCAGGCACAACAAGAAATATCCAGAAACAACTGTTACATAAAAACAAAAAGGATAAGTAAAGCTTATTTTTAAAAAATTCCAAGATGTTCTACTTTTACTTGTATATTTCCCATATTTTCCGCAATTTATTTTTTATTTCTATTTTATTGCTTTTCTGCATAGGTTTTTCATTTTAAGCAAGTTAATATATCTACCTATAGTTACTTTTTGTTTAATAACTAAATGTGTATCTCTGCTGTACATTTTGGACAAATTCATTATCATTCTCTATGTATTATTATAGGGTTTTATTTTTTTTTGTTTATACATCATCCTGAATTTACTATAATATGTAAAAAGATGTTTGGATTTAAATTTTATATAAAAAATTTTATCCCTTAAAAAGCAAAATATAAACAAAATAAAACCCTCCTTAACGATCAATCACAAAATCTCTAGAATCTGCTAAAACATTTTGAGTTGTTCTAACTTTTCATTATAACCTTATAGCCTAGTCAGAGACAGGACAGGAAGAAGAATCTTAATTTTTCTTTGAACTTTTATAATTTAACTTGGTCCTCCAGATCATAGAAGCCAAGCCCAAAGCTTTCCTTTTCAAGGTCTTGAAGACTGAGCTTTTTCCAGTTTTAACCTAGGGTTGAAGAGGGGAAGGAATAAGTAAGCACCAGGAAACCAAAAAGCAACTGCAGTTTTCCTACATCCCCAGTGTCAAGAGAATTGACAGAATTGGGCATACGTTTCTGGTTAGGCTGTCCATCATTGTCCTCTGTTGCAGAAGGTGTGCCCAGGTCTATGGCCTCCAACCAAACCCCTGTGAAGAAGGTCATCATAAAATGATGTTTAGGCTAGGGGTGCTCGAGATGCCAAAACACCAACACACCAGGTCCTGATGAATGAATTCAAATCAAGTCTTCTCTTAGCCAGAGAAAAGCAAAATTTATTAGAAGTTTGCCATCATGGATAGACTCTTAAGGAGCCTCAGTATCTGTAAGGCTTGTATTGAAAAATTCTATTCTATTCTATACACACATGTAGGCTAGATGGGGTCTTATATACAAAAAGGTTGTGGGAGGAATCTAGGGGTGGTCTAGAGTAGGAGTTTGAGGAGGGTCTTCAAGGAAGAGTCAATGAGGTCAGACTCCAGTAATGAGTGATTAAGGGTGGGAAGTTGCTGAAGTCTACCTGGAGACTATAGACAATGGTGGGCTAAGCCAGTTCCAGGGTGTAATAGGATTTGGGTGTAGATATTTTGGGAGATGAAGGGTGGGAGCTAGCTGGACAAAGGAGGGCTAGGCTAGTAACCCAGGTTTGGGCTTAAGGCCTTAGGCAAATACCTAATCAAATGGGAAGATTCAATCAGAGTTCAAGAGGGATTCCCAGAGCCTGTACCTCATCACCTAGAACAAGAACCTTGAGAGGGTCAAGCTGAATAGGAGACAATCTTGTAATTGCCTTCCTGAAAAGCACCTCCCAGGCTTCCTAGGTGCTTGGAGAGCAACCTCAGCTGCAAGGATAGAAAGGGATAGAGAGGGGAGGCTTACTTACCTTCCAGTCTTGGACAGAGAAGACTAAGGTTAGGTGACTTTCGGGTCTCAGACAACCATGATGTTGAGGTTTAGGTGTGCTTGGACCCTGACATAGTTACATTTAGGTCTTGCCTGCATGAATCCAACCCAAGCCTTCTTTCAATCAAAACCGAACAAGATTTCTTAAAGATCAGCCAGATGGGCTAGACTCTTAAGGAATCTAAGCATTTGTAATGATAATGTAAGCATACCTCATTGAATCTGAGCACCTTCATAGAAACGAGGGATCTTTTATATAGAAGACAGTGGGAACCAAGAAGGGATATATATGGAATTAAGGAGGGGTGGACTAGGGTTAGACCAGGTGAAGACAATGAAAGGGCAGTTAATTAACTTGGAAGGGCTGATTGCCCCCAGGGGAACACCAGGGACCTGGGCCTCCTGGGAAAATCCAGGGTTTTTCTTTTTTGGGGTCCAGATCCCAAAGACATAGTCTTTTCCTTTTGATATGGGGTCAAAGGGTCAGGGAGTCCAGGAGCCTCAATAACCAGAATCCCTGGAAAGAAGTCTGGAATGAATTCATGGACTCAAGCATTCTCTAAGTCAAGGTGGCAAAGATTTATTGTTATGCTATACATCAGGCAAGAGTTCTTAGGAAACCTACAATATTAGAGGGGGTATATTATAGTTTATATAGGATAACTATAGTAAAACCTGTGCCAAATATGCTAACTAGGTGGATCGGGATTGGATTATCGAGGAGTTAAGGAGTGGTCAGCTCTTAAAGGAACATGCACTTCTAATATCTACTGCACAGGTATTTTACCCAAAGTTCACGGGGAAATAGCCCAAGGTAGGGAGCAGGGCTTCACAGACAGAGGTGTGGTTTTAGGCTTGTAATATCCCTAAGTCAGCTAGCAGTCAGGGCTGATTGAGAAAACTCAGGTGGGGGGGGGTCCCCATATATGTCTTACTTGACAAGACATATGTTGGGAATAAACCTATTCCAAGTTAACTAGGGATTGAGAATGTGTGTAATGAGCTAGGGAGTATAAATATGACATAGGACATATATGATAGGTATGACCCAGTATTCAGCTGCTTCAGCCAGTATACTGTTGGGTTGTAATGGACAATTGAGGCAAATACAGGACAGCATAGCCAATCAGAATTTAGGAGTGCTTTTATTTATTAGCTGGCAGCTGTCTCCCAGAAGGGAAGGCAGCACCGAGCAGTCTGTCCATCAAGCTTTTATACAGTAAAAAGTACTTCCTGAAAAAATCAGTGGCAGCAAGGCAACTGTTGCTACATGGGGATGTAAACTAAGTGGGGGGGAGGGTGTCTGCAAGCTAACGGGGCAGATCTTTGTTTTAACAACATCTTGGTTACAAGGCAGGTGCAGGGTTAGGTTTCACAATGGTTATACCTTTACACTATGTTCCTGGGGCCCCCTGAGGGGCCTTGTGAGAGGCCTTGTGTAGGACCTAGCACTATGGGTACCTAACTGGCACTTCAGGATCACACTACTATATCCTAAAGTGAAGTTGGCTACTGTACCAGGAAGAGAGATACATATTATTTTGGAACTGGATGTGATTTTACAAACTGTGGTTCAAGCACCCTATCACTTTTAGGGATTATGATCCCATCCCCATCATTAGCATAGCAGTAAGCAAGCTCTCAAAGTTTCTCCCAAACTGGGAAGGATACAAATGTAGTGATAGTGCTATTACCCAAGAATTGAACTAGCTAAATTTGGAGGGGACTAGTACCAAAAGACTGTCAATGGAGTGAAGAATTACTTTGTATTCAGAGATGCTAGGGTCCATTGACTAAAGCTAAGATGGTGTAATGTTAATAGTAGATAAGATCTTCCCCACCCATTAATTGGCTTCAGGTGGAGGCCATTAAGTGAAGCTTGCTTAGGGGAGGTTTGTTTGCAGGAAGACTTTCACACCTTTTGCTAATTTCTAATTAGGCACTGAATCAGGAGGATTGTGAAATCTTCTGACTCCCAGAACTATCTATCTATCTATCTATCTATCTATCTATCTATCTATCTATCTATCTATCTATCTACTCTGAGTTCGTATTTTGCTTTGGAGGCTCACTTATGAGAAGGATCTGGTGATTCTCTCTTCAAGATTCTGAGGAGCCATATGTTCAGAGCTCCCTAACTGCTCAAACATAAAGGCTCTTTCAATACAGGGATGTATGTAAAATGTATAGTTGATTCAGATAGTCAGAGCCCAGTCTGTTGCTCTTTAATTCTTTGCTTGTATTTTCTCTGAAGTTCAGGGTGCTGAATTTTCCCCTGAACTAGTGAATGTAATTAAAGATTGTTGACCCCTTAAACAGCTATCTTTCCTAGTAATGCAGATGTAAGAAACTATGCTAGTAGCCATCCTTCCTATCCCTGTGTGGTTGCCAAAACAGAGGGCTAAATCAGGGGTGGGGAACCTAGGTTCTCAAGTGGCACCCTTTGATTGACTCCAAACTTAATCTCCTTATAAAATGATTTGTTCTGTGAAATCTGTATTCAAAGGGTTGCACTCAAGGACCTTGAGGGCCAAATGTGGCATGGAGGCCACAGATTCACATTCCCTGCGCTAAATATTAATCAGTGAAGTGATTTCCTTGAGTGAAATGAGCAGGTTTGTTGTTGTTACTATTGTTTGTTGTTTTTTGTTTCTTTTCCTTCTCATCTCCATTTTTTCTTCCTCTTCCTTTTTCTTTTTCTTTCTGCATGGCCCAACACTTCAAGCTGTAGCTATATACAAATGGATTCAAGCTTGAGACATTGTCACAAAATAATAAGTCTTTGATCCATTTAACCCCCATGCAGAATGTGCTTTAGGAATCTCATATAGGTCAGACTTAAGTCAGTCTACAAATTAGTCATCATTTATTAAGCACATACTGTGTGCCAAAAAGGACAGTTACGATGATTCAAGTAGATGAGGCACTGGGCCTGAAATCAGGATGACTCATTTTCCTGAGTTCAAATTTGACCTCAGACACTTTCTATCTGATTAATCCCAGGCAAGTCACTTATCCCTGTTTGCCTTGGTTTCCTCATCTATAAAATCAACTAGAGAAGAAAATGGCAAACCAATCCAGTATCTTTGCCAAGAAAACCATAAAATGGAGTCACACAGTCAGATATTACTAAAAAGATGGATCAATAAACGTGCCAAACATTATACTAAGTGCTAAGGATATACAGAAAAACAAAAAACATCCTTGGTTCTCTAGGCTATCAGTTTGATGTGGAGTACAACAAGCAAACAACTATGTATAATATGAATGTGTACACATAGATATTAATGTGGTTAAATTGAAGAGAATCAACAAAGGAAGGACAATGACATTTAATGGAATCAATAAAGGTTTCTTATAGAAATATGAATTTACCTGGGACTAGAAGGAAGCCAGGAAATGCAGGGAACAGGGATGAAGAGTGAAAGAGTTTCAGGCAAGAGGTACAGCCAGTAAAAGAGCCTGGAGTGTCTGTCACAAAGGACAAAAAGAATGTCAATATTACTGGATTTCAGAGTTTTGGAGAAGAATGAGTAAGGTATAAGATGACTGAAAAGTTAGTGGGCAACAGGTTACAAAAGTCTCCACAGATATATGTAAAATAATTCTCAATTTTCATACAAATAATGAAAGTATCATGCAAAGTAGATGCAGAACAGATTATAGTTCATCCCACAAAAGTAAACAAAATATAAAAGACTGTGACTAGTTAAATCCAGAGGTTTTTTTGTGCTACTCCAGATCTGGACTTATATGTACTTTGGAAGACTTTGAAGTTTCCACAGGTGACACAATGAATGCTGACAGCCTTTATATAGTCCCTTTGACTCATAAAAGAGAAAGAATAGGGAACAACTAGAGCTATCCAGATGCAAGAAAATGGGGGAAATTGTGCATCTGAATCACATTCACTTGAGAGACAAAGATACAATGAGTACTCAGAAAAGGACCAGAATCACAGTTGACTCATAAATTCAAGAGGGAGCCAGGTCTGGGTTAGGATGATTTTCAGAATATGGCAGATGAAAGAAGGAAATTAATAAAGGAAATCAATCAACAGATAATTGTAGGAAATAAATACAGACTTAAAGGAACAGCACACAAAGAGTTGGAAAACTACCCAAATCTTAAACTGTGCTGAAAGAGAGGTTGCCATGCACCATGGTTGAACTGCTTTGTTAGTGTTATTGTTAGAAAACTAATGAGTACAGGAGCTACACTGGCAAATTTAGAAGGGAAATCAATGAATCTCGCATGTGCTTTGATGCTTTTGGCCACTAATAATCACCTCCATATAATGGGAACATATTTTATTTTATTTATTTATTTATTTATTAAAGCAATTGGGGTTAAGTAACTTGCTCAAGGTTACACAGCCAGTCATTATTTATGTGTTGGTGCTCATTTTCTGAGGCTGGATACGATCCCTGGTCATCCCAACTCCGGGGCTGGCACTCTTACTCACTGTGTCACCTAGCTGCCCCCCGGGGAATATATTTTAGAAGTTGGAGAAACACTTCTGGACATGGACCAATCACACTAGGGTGATAATCAGATTTATTCTGTCCTTAGTGCCATGAAGTCTTAATTTGCTGTATCTGTCATTGGAGAAAAAACAAATTATTAGCAATGGATTAAAGTATGGACTTTGCATAGTCAACTTAAACATCATAATAGAAGATCAAACATGAAAAGTTCAAAGGATTGCATTAAGAAAAAATAAGGTCGCTCTTTCCTGTCTCTCAAGATGGCAGACCAAAAGCCACCCAAGGAAAAGGTCAAAAAGGAAAAAAAAGAGAAAAAAAAGGAAGATGTAGCTGAAAAGGCCAAAAAGCCTCGAAAGCATTGCATTTGGAACCCAGTCCTGGCCCGAGGGATAGGTAGATACTCCAGGTCTGCAATGTATTCCCAGAGAGCTATGTACAAGCGGAAATATGCTGCCCCAAAAACCCGGATTGAAAGGAAGAAGAAAGACAAAGTGCCTGCTACTATATCAAAGCCTGTTGGTGGTGATAAGAATGGAGGAACTCGAGTGGTAAAGATTCACAAAATGCCTAGGTATTACCCTACTGAGGATGTGCCTAGAAAGCTGCTAAGTCATGGCAAAAAGCCCTTTAGCCAGCATGTGAGGAGACTTCAAGCTAGCATCAAGCCCAGAACAGTTCTGATCATGCTCACTGGCCGCCACAGGGGCAAGCGTGTGGTTTTCCTAAAGCAACTGGCTAGTGGCTTGCTACTGGTGACTGGACCTCTGACCATCAACCGTGTTCCTCTGAGAAGGACCCATCAGAAATTTGTCATTGCCACTTCTACCCAAGTTAACCTTTCAGGTGTGAAAATTCCAAATCATCTTACTGATGCTTACTTCAAGAAGAAGAGGCTCCGTAAACCTAGACACCAAGAAGGAGAGATTTTTGACACAGAAAAAGAGAAATACGAGATTACAGAGCAGCACAAGGCTGATCAGAAAACAGTAGACTCTCAGATCCTACCCCAAATCAAGAAAATTCTTCAGCTCTGTAGCTACCTACATTCTGTCTTCTCTCTCTCCAATGGAGTTTATCCTCACAAACTGGTGTTTTAAATGCCTTGCAGAGAACACTTATTAAAATATTTGCAATAGTTAAAAAAAAAAAGAAAAAGAAAAAATAAGGTCAATTAAGAAACACTAAGTGGCACTTGAACTGGAACTTCATGCCAAAATGATTGCAGTGTTGGAATTGAAATTAGGAAGACTTGATTTCAAATCTAGTCACAGACTCTTACTAGCTTTGTGACCCCATAAAAGTTTCTTCTGCAAAATTAGGCAGTTGAACTGGATAATGTCTATGTTCTCTTCCAGCTCTAAATATATGACAACTTCATAAAAAATTACCCTCAGCAACTGACAGATGAGCAAAATGTCCTCAAGTTTGCTGAAGGTGAATCAATAAGGCCCCAAGAGTAAAGATGCAGGAGTCACAAAATTGAGAGCTAAAGGAAATAAATCAAAGGAAGATTAAAAAAATTGTGCCAGAAATTCCATTTAAATCTGAATAAAGTCTACAAATAATACAGTCTTTACCTCAAAGCAGAGAAGTAATGACTAAAGATCACTGAAAGAAATTTTCAATTACATACATATACCCCTGGCTCTGTCTCTCTCTCCATCTCTCTCTCTCTCTTTTTCTCTCTCTCTGTCTCTCTCTCTCTCAAGCTCTCTCTCACATACCATACACGCACTCACCAAAAATGTGAATTGTTTCATATACCAATAATGAATGACTGTCCTGGGAGTTTCTAGAACTATTTCCTTGCTATATATATATATATATATATATATATATATATATATATATATATATATATATATATATATATATATATATATATATATATGTTTGATGTTGTTTGTTGTTGTTCAGTCATGTCTGATTTCATGACCCCATCTGGTGTTTTCTTGGAAGAGATACTGAAGTGGTTTTCCATTTCCTTCTCCAGCTCATTTTACAAATGAAGAAATGGAGGGTGAAGTGACTTGCACAGGGTCACACAGCTAGTAAATTTCTGAAGCCAGATTTGAATTCAGAAAGATTAGTTAGGTCCTTCTGACTCTATGCCTTGCATTCTATTAATTGAACTATATTTTTTAGTATCAACTATCAACTTTTTTCACATGGGATCTGTAAAAATTGGGAAAAGGGGGCAGATACCATGATAGAAAGTGGAAAATGCCCAAGAATTGGCAGGATATATTCTGAATTCATTGAGGCAAGTGGAAATACAATTTATAAGGCACTTTACTTGTGAAGAGTTTCTCATTACCTTAGAAATAGTTAAGATACAAGTATGAAATATATGAAGGACTATCATTTTTGGAAAAAAATGGACATGGACAATTTAACAATTATCACTTTATCAATGTCCTTTCATTAATTACATTATATTCATAAATATCACACATATATACAGAAGGTCTTAGA
Organism: Gymnobelideus leadbeateri; assembly: GCA_011680675.1. Lineage (NCBI taxonomy): Eukaryota > Metazoa > Chordata > Mammalia > Diprotodontia > Petauridae > Gymnobelideus > Gymnobelideus leadbeateri. The sequence continues at coordinate 101,004 of WOXC01003306.1, forward strand.
GAATTCTTAATTGCAACTCTGAGCTTTGTGGGTTTTTTTTTTCAATAATCAAATTATAGATCATAGATTTAGAATTATAAAGGATTTTAGTTACTATCCTGTCTAGTCTCTTATTTTAAAGATGAAGATAAGAAACCCTGAAAGATTAGACAATTTACCCAAGCACATGTATATAGCATGCAGCATGTCTAAGATTCAAAATATATATAGGGTGAAAAAAATGTAAATATTAGCTTATTTTCTCATGTTATGTATTTGCATATTATAAAAAGCATTTCAATTCAGTGGATATACCAGTGACTTCAAGTGAATTGCATTACATTTGAATAAATGCAGTATCTTGATATTCTTCAGGTGGTAAACATAACATACAGATCAAATCTAAATCTAAAATCAAGCAGTTCATGGACTTAAGTCAGAACAGTGTTCATAATGCACATAATAAACAAGGATAACCTGTTACCAGAACTATATGCTGTTAGAAACACTGTACCTGTCACTCTGGGATAGTAGGAAAACTGGATATGGAGTCTTTAGACCTGGATTCTGTCAAAATATTGGGAAACATCCTGTTTTCCAGAGCTAAGGACCAGCAAGCAGGCTGTGCCCTCATCTTGGCATAACAACAATCTTTTACTCTCATCCTCTAGATGATCTCATGCTCTGGCAAAATCATATAATTATTATATTGCTTTGACCATCATCAGGTGTTTTCTGAGCACAGTTCAGCACCAGAGAAGTTTAGACAAGTACCCATTTTCCAGTCATGAAGCCCTGCTATAACTTAAACTTGTTTCCTTGATACTGTTACCCTTCATTGTCAGTGCTACAGTTCACTGCAAAGCCATAGGTATAAATATTGAGATCTGCCTATACTAAAGTGGGTCTCTCTACTAGGGATGGGGTTCTGGCATATGTATCCGGGCTTGCAAGCCATTTTCCTGACTTTGAAATTAGACTTCTCTTTGATTCCTGACTCTCTTTTCTCTAACCTGCTCTGTTTACCTCCAAACAGCCACAGGTTAGGGGTTCCCTTGGGGAGACAATTCAAATCTTTGCTTTGATGCTTACAATTTGCATGATTACTTCATCTGTAAAAGGAAAGAAATAAATTGCCCTTAAGTTTCTATTCATCTGTAAATTATATAAGAAAAATTAATTCAGATAGTCATTCTACTGTCTGTCATCATTTTGACATAGATCCCGCAACATCCCTTCCTTTGTTGTAACTGTGTCCTTTCTGAGAAATGTATTGAGCATGCAAGCAATAGGAAGATAATACTGATTAAGTAATGCTCACTGAATTACCAAAATCACTAATGCTCACTGAGTTCTTTGATCTTCATTGTTGAGCAACAGTCCAATATGTACATCAATGTAGATAGGATTATAGAGTTGACCACTTATGCTCTGATCTTTGGGAGGACTCATCATTGTGAGAGAAATTATTATTAATGAGTGGGATAAAGTGATGACTTCTCAAAGATTTACCCCAGACTTAAGTTTCTATTAATTAGATGTGTGAGAGAGGTGAAAACTTCTCAAAACTGTACCCTAAGATCTAGCAAGATTTGCAACCAGTAGCCAAAAGCCCAGGCTTGAGTTTAGGAACTTGGTACCTTTATCTCACTTCCCTGGTCATAAGCTAAAGTTTTTGCTAAGCTAAGTTAATGTGTAGGAGGGGAACGTACAGACCCTTCAGATTTAACCACAGGCCCAGATGTCCCAGACTTGTTTCCACTGACCACCACCTGACCTGTACAAATATAAAATTGGAAATCCTGTTACAAAAATCCAGACGGGTCACTATGTCCTAAAATCCCGATGACTGATAAAATATTGTCTGCTTTCATATCTATGTTGACACTGCTAATCATGTATCTTCTGCTTTCATATCTATTTTGATATTGCTGACATTTTATTTGTTGTATAAAAGGATTTTTGTGGTCAGAATTAGATTGTGAGCCTAAGTACCTGATTAATGAGAACAAAGGACAGGGAGGGGGCAAAGGGGTGGTCTTTTGGGTATATAACCAAGCTTTACATTCTGTATTTTGGGCCTCTCTCACCAGACTGCTTCTGGTGATAATGCCTCTCCCTTCTTGCAAGAGAAGTAATAAAGATCTTTTTGTTTCTCTGGAGAAACCTCTGAGTTATTAAATTTGTTTTGAGCAAGGGTCTTTTGTCCCACACATTAATAACCAATATCTTAGGGAGATCAAAACTCTCCCCATCTTTAAAAGTTCTGATTTTAATGTCTCTTGAAGGATATTATTGATAATAAGATTGCATTCACTCATTTCAATCTTGGTGAGACCCCACCCAGCCTTACAAAGAATTTAGTCTAAGGTGGGGAAGGCCATTGTGTTCTACTCAAGCTTGGGTGGTGATACATCCTTTTGTCTAGATATCCTAAGACTCAGAGTGGTCTGAGTAGAAATAACTCTTTTGTCCAAGGGTTACCACCAGCTCCTCTTTGATCACCTATTTTTGGAAGGGTATATAAACTATGAGTCTACCACCATGGTTGTCTTTTATCTAAGAGAGACTGGCAAATGACTATTCTTTTTTTTTTCTTTTTGGAGGGCAATTGGGGTTAAGTAACTTGCCAAGGTCACACGGCTAGGTTTTTGTTTGTGTGTGCATTAAGTGTCTGAGGCCGGATCCGAACTCAGGTCCTTCTGACTCTAGGGCCAACGCTCTACTCACTGCACCACTTAGCCGCCCCAAACTCGGGGTCTATTCTTTTATTAATAACCTGCTGGTCTTATTAATAAAATCATTAAGTTGCCCAGAAACCATGTCTCTTGAAACTTTTTAATGGTATCAATTGGTAAAGCTGGGTTTGAATTAAGCCTCTGACACTTAGTAAACTATATGATATTATTTAAACTTTCTGAGTCTCAATTTCTTCATCTGTAAAATTGGAACAACATCTGCAACCACCTTCCTAAGAAAGTTATAGTGAATCTCAATTTAAATAATTTCTTCAAAGCGCTTGGCAATCTTTAAAATATTAAATAAATGTCAGGGCAATAACAGTTATTCATCTAAACAATAATGAAAATTTATCTTTCAGTTAAATTTCTGCTCACATTTTATCTTTAAAAACACCAAGGACCAAACTAATTATTATTTTTTTCCCTTCAAATACTTTTAAATATGTGTGTGTGTGTGTGTGTGTGTGTGTATACTAAAGAAACAAACCTAGCATACAGTAATCAAGCATTCTCAGGACACTGCTTTTTTCCCAATCTATAACAGGCAATAGCTGTTTTAAAAGGAAGCAAACCAGTATATGTAATTGTGAGGTGCAGTGTCCTAAAAGTGAAATTGCTTGATGTTTTTCCTACTTTGCATATGAAGTTAGATGAAAGAAAATAACATATTGTTCTAGACAGATTACAGAGGAACTGAATTTTAATACTCCTTAAAATACGTTTTAGGCAATCTCACTCAGTGCCTTAGTTGTATTACTTGTAAAATGAGGATAATAATATCACCTACCTCATAGATTTGCTGTGAAAATAAAATGAAATAACATGCATAAAGTGTTTTACAAGCCTTTTAAAGTACCATAGAGTTATGATGTTGATAATGTTAATGATATTTTTTTTTTTCTTTTTGGAAGGCAGTTGGGGTTAGGTAACTTGCCCAAGGTCACACGGCTAGGTTTTTGTTTGTGTGTTCCTTAAGTATCTGAGGCCTGATCCAAACTCAGCTCCTTCTGACTTCAGGGCCAGTGCTCTACTCATTGCACCACCTAACCACCCCTCAAATGATATGATTTCTATATGTCTGCAACCCTATGAATGCACAGTGCCACCCTGCATGTCGTTTTTAGATATAGGCTATACTTGAGAAAACTTTTGAGAAAACAACTTTTGCTTTTTAAAAAGAAAAAAAAATATTTATTGGCTTCGGTCTATGTTTTCTTTAAATCCATAGTGAGTGATCTCTCTTTGTACACTGCCGTGAATCTGAAAAAAAGTGAATGGAACTTTAGAATTATTCTGTAGTATTGTATTTTCTTGCCCTGTTTATGGATTGTAGCAAGCACACTCTTTGGAATAAGATTATATATTACTTTATCCCCTCCTTTTTATGATGATCTATTCAGAAAATACAGAGACAAATCACTAAAATGCTAAAGAAAAAGTTTTTTCCCTTAAAATCCACAAATTACTTACCAATTCTACTTTACCTACAGATACTTAATTTTTTTTAAAAACCTTAAAAGTAAACAAAACTATTTTCTTAAGATAATTATCAGATCTCTATTTTTATAACTTTACTATAGAAAGGAAGCATAGGGTAGAGGGATATTTTCAGAAAATTGCTCTGTAACCATTTCATGTTCATTAATGGAAATGGCACTAGATTTTAATTCTAGGGGTCAGTATGGATTCTGCCCAGGTCTGCCACTTACTGCCAGTATGAATAAGGTGGTACCACTTTACATATATGGTTGTCTGTTTCCCTCATTTTTGAGGGAATATCCTAGATGACCTCTACTTTCCTTTTTCCCAACATGAATTTTATGAGTCTATATTCACCTACAAATAGTAGAAAAAATAAACAAAAGAAATTGGGAGAGACAAGAAGGTAACAAAAGTGTCAAGGGTCATATCAAGGTTGAATACCTGAGAATTTGCCAACCAGAACTACAAGGTCCTAATCCTTCTGACTTTTTTTCTCTGCACCCCACTTCCTCTACTAATTTCTATGTGCTTCCCCATTATCTCTACAACCTCATTTAATGAGTCTCAAGTCCCCAATGCTATGGCATCCTTCTCTCAACCTCTTTTTCCCTCCTCACCCCTACTTCATCCTCATTCTTACACCAGACATATTTGTCAAATCTGTTACATACTTCTAGTATATTTCTTATTAATGGAGATCTCATCTTTAGTTATGTTAACACTGATCATTTATTTGCCAAAATGTGCCCATGGAATTAAATAGCATTCTATTAAGATATGAACTATGATACCCACAGGCTGTAAAACTTAGGGCAAGAATTTGGGATTATTTCTTCCATTTAGTAAGTTTTAGATTGACATCTTTAGATTCCTAGATTCGTAAATAACAGAGAATTCCTCTGATTATGATGAGATAATTGCAGCAAAGGAGAGTTAGGAATTGAAGAAAATTTTAAATAATTTATAGATTAAAAAAATAAATGTCTACTATTAAAAAAAATAACTTGAGCTCACTCAAGGTTCCCATACCTATAATAAGTGAGTTTTGGCCTAAATTTGATAGGGCCTAAGCCCCAACTGTAATTTTGGCTAGCTTCACATTTTTACAGCATGTTTACTTCCCCCTTACTATCTATTTCACATCTTTGTACCATTATGTCCCATTATGAACTGTTTACTGAGGGCAAAAAGTAACTTGTTTGCTTTTATTTGTATCCACAAAATGTAGCACAGTGACTGGCATATAGTAATTGCATAATCAATGCTATATCTGTATGTGTGTGTGTATACACATATACATATACATATATATCTTGCTCTCTCTTGTTCTCTGTATAGATATAAATATCCATCTATTTATCTACATACTTATATATCCATATGTCATCTCTATCCATTTCTATAATTTTATTCTTATCCATATAATTTGTCATTATATAACATTGCTATGAACAAAGGTAATTTTCTTAGTCTCTGAACTTTAGTTCTCCCATATATTAAATGGGATAAAAATATTATAATCAATTATCAAATGATATAATGAGTATGATGGACTAAAGGGAAGATTTTGATACCTAGAAGCCCCAGCAGATCTTAGTCTTCCCTTACTTAAAAATATATTTAGTTTTAAGAGAATTTTTCAGTTATTTTGAACCTTAAGAAAATGCTGGTTAGTTTAGAATAAGATAAGGACTATATATTCTGTTCAAGAAAATTATTTTTTGCACTCACTATTGACTTGGCCTTTGGGGTTTCTTCAATTACAATAAGACTTGCAAATAAAGGATATATTCTCTAATATTTAAGAAAATAGATTGATAATATGATACTGCACAGAGAAAGCTGGCATGGGAATTCAGGGGATGTAATTTTAAGTGCTACCTCTTACACAGATTGCAAGACACAGGGCAAGTCTTAATCTTTCAGTGTCTCCAGCTAATTTTCTTTTTTTTTTTTTTGGCCTTTTGGAGTGCAATTGGGGTTAAGTAACTTGCCCAAGGTCACACGGCTAGGTTTTTTTTGTTTCTGTGTGTGTTAAGTGTCTGAGGCCGGATCCAAACTTAGGTCCTTCTGACTCCAGGGCCGATGCTCTACTCACTGTGCCACCTAGCCACCCTCCAGCTAATTTTTTTAAAATTGTAAATTGCAAACCCATTTCTAAACTACGCTGATAATGAGTTTCCCCACTGATAATTCTCTACACCAATGAAATCACAGAACTAGTAGAAGAAAGAAAAAGAAACCAAAATAAATACTAGAGTATTACTCATTATCAAGGATCTTAAAAGTTTTATGAGTAGAAAAAAAAACATAAATGTGATTAATTTAAAATAATTTACATGCCAGTAACCCAATTTAAATCAGAAAATTATGGAAAAAAAATAAAAAAAACATACCTGGCACAAGGTCATCTAGACTCTGGTTAAGGACCAGTAAGGAAGGGAAACCTAATACTTCCCAAGAGACTTGATTCAAATTCAGAATAATTTTTTTCAGGAAGTTTGTCTTGAGATCATGGTAAAATTGATCTATTCACAATATTTTTTTATTAAACAAATGCTTTATTAACTTCTGTTTTACATCATTCATTTCTGCCAGATTTTGAGTTACAATTTTTTTCCCCTGTTTTTCCCCTACCCACCATCCCAGAATAGCAGTCCCACAAGATATCACTTCCTCTAGTCTACTCTCTCCCATATCTTCTCCCAATACCCCCTTTGACTTTTCCATTAGAACACAGTGAATCTCTGTGCCCCAATACCTGCACATCTTATCTCCCAATTACAAGCAAAAGAGTATTAATAATAGTATTTATATATATATTTGAAGCATTTAATTTTAAGACCTCGAAATTCAGATCCATTCCCTTCATCCCTTGTCACCCATTCCCTCTGGAAAGATAAGTAATTCAGTATATGATGTACATGTCTAGCTGTGCAAAACATTACCATAGTAGATATATTGTACAAGGCTGCTTATAATTCCCTCTCACCCATCCCAACCCCCACCTGATCATTCCCTACTTGATCCTGTCCCTCTTCTATAGTGGGTACTTCCAGCCTCCCCTCCAGCCAAGAATGACCTCCCATCCATCATCCCTCCTCTCATCTGCCTTCCCCCTATTCTGCTGTAGGTTGAGATATCTCATTTAATATGTATGTCATTCTCTCCCTGAACCAAATTCAGTGAGAATGTGGTTTTGCCTTTTTGCCTTCTTCCTATTCTTCCCCTCCCCTGCAGCCACTTCCCCTTGCTTCTTCTACATGAAATAGTTTACCCTACCCTGTCTCTCCCCATTTCCTCTTGCCACTTGCCTCTCTCCCCTCATAATTTCACCCCTTAAGTATCATCCCTTCCCAACAAATTCAACCTGTGCCCTCTATCTATGTATAACTGTAAACATATATACAAACATTCACATATGTATTCAGATGACCATATACCCTTCCATTATTTTCATACTGAGAGGGGTTTCATCAGTCACAGTTATTGTTTTTCCATGTAGGAATGTAAATAGGTGAACTTTGATAAATTCCTTTTGATTTCTTTTCTCTGATTACCTTCTCAGGCATCTCTTGCTTCTTGTGTTTGGATGTCAAATTTTCTATTCAATTCTGTTTTTTTTCCTCAATAATGCTTGAAAGTCCTCTATTCCACTGAATGACCATATTTTCCCCTGAAACAAAATACTCAGTTTTGCTGGGTAGGTGACCCTTGGGTTCAGTCCCAGCTCTTTTGCCCTCTGGAATATCATATTCCATGCCCTTGATCCCTCAGTGTAGAAGCTGCCAGGTCCTGTGCTATTCTGATTGTGTTTCCACAATATTGAAATTGTTTCTTCCTGGCTGCTTGTAGTATTTTCTCCTTGATCTGGGATTTCTGGAACCTGGCTATAATATTCCTGGGAGTTTTTTTTTGGGATCTTTTTCAGGAGGTGATTGGTGGATTCTTTCAACCTTTATTTTGCCCTCTGGATCTAAAACATCAGGGCAATTTTCCTTGAGAATTTCTTGAAGGGTGATTTCTAGGTTCTTTCTTGCTGGTTCCCAGAGCACTGTGCTGGTCCTTCCTGCAGGGCTGCTGGGCTGTCCTCAGCAGGAGGTTAGCTTCCCTGTGTCGTTCTGTGGGTGCTGGGGCTCCAGAAGTTGTTCAGAGTCCCCTTTTACATAGTTTGGAGGTAATCTGGGGGGAGAGTGCCTTGGATGCCGTGTTTCTACTCTGCCATCTTGGCTCCACCCCCTATAAGCAATATTTACCTATTGAGTAAAGAGAGAATGAAATGGAAAATATTTTCTAATATAGAAGCTGGGTGTACCTCATTAAGCAGTGTAGAACAAGTGAAATTTTTATCAGTTTTAATCATTTATAGAAGAGATGGGAATTACAGAGTATTCATAGTTACTCTTCCCTACAAAAAATTAGAAAGAAAAAGAAAATTAAATTCAACTTCATGACAGTCCATATTAAATTCTTATGCACTTTTCTGTCACATATTTTTCATATAAAATGAAGAACTCAGTGATGGCATAATAACTAAAGAAGATAAAAAAAATTCCTGAAGCACTTATAAGGAATACAGATTCTTTGCCAATATACTGTACTCTTGTATAATAGCCACTCCATAACTTACAAAATGTTTTACACTTTAATTGCTAAAATAGAGTTTCAATTGTAGGGGGATCTCTTTTCTGAGGTTTGTTGTTATTTATTCGGAATGAAAAATCTATAGCCTTCTTTAGCTTTTGCACTAAGTACAGAAAACAGCCTCTTATATAACTCAGAAACCCGAAAGTGTGCTTTTTTTTTTTGCTTTTTACCTGAACCCATCTCTTCCTTTGCCAGCTATGAAAGCAGTATTTCCATGGTAGGTATGGTACATGATGGACATGTATGATGGACACCATGATCTGTGGTACTATAAAGCACTTAGCAATGATAGACCATGGAAGGGCCCACCTAGGGAAAAATAAATGTTGCTATAATAAATTTTACATATGCTTTCCAATTTTCATACAATGTCCTTGTGCTGATTATATTTTTATATTATAAATTGAATGCTTTGTATATTTTTATTTTTCTTTGTTCAGTTCTTTCTTCTTCTTTCTCTATTCCTTTTCTTTTTTCATCCTTTCTCTTCCTTTTTCTTTCTTCTCTCTTCTTTTTTCTTTCTTTACTTCCTTCTTTATTCCCCATTCCTTTCTTCCTGACACTCAAACAGAATAGCAGCTGCAAAAGTAATCAATTCTTCTGAGTTGACCACAATAACATAGACAAGGGCAGTTAGAAGGTCTTCTGCTCTGGATAACTCAGAAAAGTTTACAGACATGTCATGTTTGAAGGATAGTTTTGCTACTCTCTTTAAGGACTTGAAGGTGAATAGCAAGTATCATTTTCTTTTGGGAGAAAGACAGAAAAAGAAAAAGAGACAGAGACAGAAAAATGATTAATGAATGCATAAAATACAAAAAAAAATTATATAAATCATAAATAATCAAAACAACAATATATTTTAAATGTTTAGAATTATCTAACTGAAGAGGTTCATCATAAAATGATGACATATAGGATTAGGGATGCTGTAGACCCCAAAATACCAACATGCCAGGTCCTGGCAAATGAATTCAACTCAAGTCTTCTCTGAGCCAAAGAAAAGCAAAGTTTATTAAAAGTTTCCATAATGAGTAGACTCTTAAGAAGCCTTGGTATTTGTGTTGCTTGCATTGGGAAAGTGGGCCAGAATCATCTGACACAGAGCAAATTTGTGCTAGAAAATCCTATGGCACTCTCACACCACATGGAGGCAAGATGGGGTCTTATATACAGAAAATTTGTGGGAGGAATCTAGGGGTGATCTAGAGGAAAAGTTTGGGGAGGGAGTTCAGGAGGAGTCAGATGAAGTCAGACTCCAGTAATGAGTGATTAAGGTTGGGAAGTTGCTGAAGGCTACCAGGAGACTATAGACAATGGTGGGCCAGGCCAATTCAAGGGTGGATTCATATTTTAATAGGCTCAGTGGTAGAAAGTCTAGTAACAGAGACTTGGGCTGAGCCACAATATAAGGCTTATTGCCTCAAGCAAATGCCTCATCAAATGAGATGATTTAATCAGAATTCAAGGAGGTTCCCAGAGCCTGTGCTTCATCATTACCAGCTCAAATAAATGGGACCCAAATTTCTTTGGGGTAAAGGGTGAAGGTCTCAGCTTCTGAAAGTCCTTCCTGCTGGCAAGGGGTGTAGAACTGTTTCTGCCTCTCTGGGTCCTGTTCAAGGGGGTCAGACTTCACATTCAAGTGTGGATGATGCCAGTTCCAGTGGTCTGGAGAACTTGGATTCAGTCAGAGATTTTCATAGCCTTAGTTTTCATGCAGAGGTTGATGGCTTGAATCGTGGAGGAGACAAACTTGGCAAAGAGGTTAAGCAATCAGACTAAAACAGGCAAAAATAAAAGTATAGAGAAAGGACAATTTCCTTGGTATAAAAGAAAATTTGTCTGGTTGGAATTAAATATGACTATGGCAAGGCCAAAAGGAAAAGGGCAGGTATAATTTTACCTCTTTTTATTCTTTTTGCTGGAGGGGTTTGGGGCCTTTTTAAAAAGTAGCTTGAGGTCCTCCAGTGGTGCACAGGTATATTCTGGAGTCTTTTGGGGGGATGCAAGAGGTGGTACTGGTTTAATCCTAGAATTATGAGTCCAACTGGGGAGACTTTCAAGTTTTACTGCCATTGGAGTGGTGAATATGACTCAGTAGGGTCGCTTCCATTTGACATCTAACTTTTTCCTTTTGGGTTTTCCATGACTTTAAGTAGAACCAATCTCCAGGTTGTACTGAAGCAGGACCCTCCTTTTCATTGCCAAGAGGTTTTGGGAGATACTTATTGGCATATTCAGTCAGAGCATTCCTGACAGCTCCTAACTGAGTTGCAAATTGGGTTAATTATATGCTGTTCTGGGTCCACCAGGATTTCAGAGGTTAGGAAGTGTCTCCCATACAGGAGTGCAAAGGGACTAAACTTGATATTTTTCTGAAGGTGTGATTCAGACTCTGAGCAGCCCACTGAGGAGATTCTTAACCCAATCTTCTCGGGTTTCTCTGCTTTGCTCAGTAAAGACCTGTTTAAGTGTATGATTCATTTTCTCAACTTTACGAGAGGATTTTGGATTCCAAGCTGACTGGAGGTGGTAAGTGATTTTAAGTGTCTGCCACTGCCTGGGTTTTCTGTGAAATAAAAGCTGGGCTATTGTCACTCTGTAAGGAACCAAGCAAGCCATAACAAGGTATAATTTCCTTTAATAAGAACTTTGAAACCTTCTGAACCTTTTCAGTTCTGCAAGGGCAAGCTTCTACCCAACAAGTAAAGTTTCAACAAAAACCAAAAGAAATTTGAAACCCCTACATGGGGGCATATGTGTAAAATTTATTTTCCAGTCTTCACCAAGGTAGGTACCCCTCCTCTGAGCAGGTTTTAAAAGGGGAGGAGGTTTGACTGCCTCTTCAGGATTAACCTGAGCACAAGTTGAATAGGCCTGACAGACTTGTCTGATGGTTTTTCCTAGCTTACTGCCAGTAAAAAGGGGCTTTATCAGAGACTGGAGGGCATTCTTCCCTAGGTGTGGCCTGGTGTAAGCCAAAAAGTAGCTTCCACTGACTTTCCTCTGGGATAAGAAGTTGTCCTCAGGGTGTGTGAAACCACCCAGAGGAGGAAAGAGAGTATTCCCTTTCCTTAGCAAAGGCCTATTCCCAAGGGCTGTACAAAGGTGTAAAGGAATCAGGGAGCTGTGGGAGTAAAGATGCCAGTATAGTCAACTGGCAGGCAGCATTCTTTGCTGTGGTGTCTGCCAGGTGATTTCCCACAGCCTGATCAGTTTCCCCTTTCTGGTGGCCCTTGCAAAAGATAACAGCTACCTCAGAAGGCTTTTGAACAATTTGGAGGAGATATGAAATCTCTTGTGCATGTTTAATAGGGTAATTTTTTGTTTTCAGATATCCCCTTTATTTCCAAATTGCTCCATGGGCATGTAGAACATGGAAATCATATTTTGAGTCATTGAAAATGTTTACTTGTTTATTTTCCCCTAGCTCTAGGGCTCTGGTCACTGCTATCAATTCTGCCTTCTGGGAAGAGGTCCCAGGGGGCAGGGGTTTGGCCTCTATGGTTTGGTAGAGGCTGGCCACTGAATATCCACTTTTCCTGACCCCTTGTTCAATAAAACTTGAACCATCTGTGTACCAAAATGCTTCAGTGTGAAGGACAGAAGAATCTTTCAAATCAGCTCAACTGGTATAAACAGTCCAAAGTCTCCTTACAATCATGAACCAGGATAACTGAGTGGGCACTGTCTGGGAGGAGGGTTGCTGTAAAGTGTGTGAGACACCAGAAGGGTAAGGTCAGGTGAACCTAAGAGCAAGGCTTGATATTTGGTGAGCCTGCCACTAGCCAGTCACTAGTGGCCCTTTGGTTCCAGGATGCTCTGAACTGCATGGAGAGTTAGAACTTCCAGGGTCTGACCAAGTATAAGTTTAGAGGCTTCCTCAATTAGAATGGCTGTAGCAGCTGCTACCCAGAGGCATGCAGGCCATCCTGTAACCACTGAGTCTAATTGTTTTGAAAAGTAGGAAGCTGGCTTGGGGTGAGGTCATAAGGATTGCATTAGGACTTCTAGAGCCTGTCTTCTCCTTTCATGTACATACAGAGAAAAGGTTTTCCTAGATTAGGTAGGGCTAATGCTGGTGTGGTAGTCAATTTAGCTTTCAGTGTCTCAAAAGTTTTAGTCTGATCAGGACCCCACTTTATAGGGAGTGAGTCAGGGCTCTGAGTTGAGGCATAGAAAGGCTTAGCAATAAGGCCAAAATTTGGGATCCAGAGACTACAAAATCCAGCCATACATAGAAAAGTTTGAAGTTGTTTTTTTAGTGGCTGGAATAGGTATAGACAAGATATGTAGACAAGAGAGTGCTATCTGGACTTTATCCAAAGAGACCCTATAGCCTTGACTCCCAAGAAATTAAGGGCTTCTGCATCAGCAGCCAAAGATGCCTCCCGGGAGGGGCTACAAATAAGAATATCATCCACATATGGATTAAGCTGCTATCAGTTAATTTCAGATCCCTTAAATCTGTTCCCAAAGCTTGGCCAAATAAATATGGGCTATCCTGAAACCCTTGGGGCAAGACTGTCCATGTTAGCTGATCTGGACTTGTTTCCCCAGCAAGTATCCATTCAAATGAAAAAATAATTTGTGAGTCTTTGTGCAGAGGTATACAAAAAAAGGTCCTTGGACCAGTGACCCACTTTTTGGCATTAAAAACAGGTTTTCCCCCTGCCCAAGTGACTGGGCTTCTTCCTAGTGAGTCCCCTGGAAGGGCTTTTCCTGGCCATGGCATCAGCCAAGAATCAAGCATGTTCTCTGTTTCTGGTTTGTTCCCTTCATGCTTTCTCCTCTGCTGCAACCAGGTCTCTGTTATTAAAGACTCCAAAGGCCATTTCCAGTAATTGGGCCTAAGGTATTTGGGGTCCCAATGCCAATTTCTGCAGTTTTCTCTTAATATCTGGGGTAGACTGATTAATGAAATATATGTTAAGGATTGCTTCCCTTTCTATAGAGTCAGGATCTAAATTTGTATACCTTTTAATAGCTTCTACAAGTCTATCTAGGAAAAGGGGAAGGTTTTCTTCATCTGAGTAATTTTCTTAATTTTCTGATAATTTGCTTGCTTTTCAAATGCAGTTCTTACTCCTTCTAACAGGCAAAGTACCATATGTTCTCTCTTTTCCCTATTCTCCCAAGTTTGGTAATCCCATCCTGGGTCACTAGTGGGAAAAGCAGCTATTCCTGGGGAGTATTTTCTGGGGTCATTGCTAGCCAAGTGATCCCCAAATTTGGGGGCTTATTCCCATATCCTCCTTTTCTTCTCAATGGGACAACAGGTAGAGAAGAGGATATGTTAATCACCCCAAATACAGCTCAAATTGTAGGGATATATCCCAAATGCCTTCAGTAAACTTTGTTGGATTTTCAGAGAATTTCCCTCATTTTTCTTTAATTTGATTGAGATCTGAAATGGAGGATGGGTCATGCACTCTAGTTTTCCCACCAGATGCGAGAACCACTTCCCTTAAGGAAAAATTCCTGAAGGTGCTGTAGGGTCAGAGGCTTGGGAAGGGAGATTGGAAGTCCTACTTCCTGTGAGGGAGTGACTGGGGATTGCTGGCTACACTGGATCAGACTACAGTACTGGGGGATCTGGCTGGCAAAGGAGAAGGTCAGCCAGCACATGAGGAGTGGAAGGGTGAGAAGAGGAGATACCTTTGTGACTGCCATGGGGATAGGGCCTGAGGCCTGAGTGGGTGATGCCTCGGGGGGAGGGGCCACAGAGGGAGGCACCTCAGCAAGACCAGTGGTTGGGACCTGAGCAGGAGTCCCTGAAAGGGGAGGGGCCATGGTGGGAGATGCAAGGTAGGAAATATGGATGGTGTAGGAGACAGGAAATGAGGGGTGTTGGGTTAGAGGAAGAGGAAAGGGAAACCAAGGGGAAAAGAATTGGGGTGCAGCAGAAGGGGCTGGGGGAGCTGCCTCAGTGAGATAGGTGACTGGGACCTGAGCAAGAGTTGCTGAGGGGGAGGGGCTGGGTCAGAAGCCATAGGAAGGGGGTCATTTAAATGGTCCCCATTGTCCCTTTGTTGAGGGCCTCTAGCTTCAAGCATCTCCCAATCTTTCCTGTAGAGTCCTGAGAAAGTTCAACAAAGGCCACTAAGTAGGCAACTTCTACTCATCTTCCTTCTCTGCAACAGTATAATTCTAACTGCAAGAGAGTATTATCTTTTAAAGTCCCCAAAGACTGAGGAAGCATGACTGTGATGCTGGTACTTTGCATGAACCTGTTTGTGACTTTGTTAATCCTTAATTTCCCAGGAACAGAGACTGTGAAGGATTTAAGGTGGACTGGATGCTGTGAGCTTCAGCATGGAACAGGAAGTGCTCAGAGAGCTGGACAAGGACCTGGGAGCTATCTGCCTTTCAACCCAGGTGACAGTTTGGCAAATCCAGGTATGATCTGGGACCACAGAAGGGGATCCAGGTAATCTGAGAGACCACTCTGCATTGAGATGAAATAAGACTTTACTTGGAATCTGTGTACTGATTGAGAAATGGTAATTTACTAGTGACCTAGGGGTGGAGGGCTTGTGTATTTTCTGATGATTAAATAGTGAATAAGTGACTCAATAAGTGACTAGTTGAGTTAATTTAGTGTGCCCCATGAGTGGAGAACTTTGACTATTGTACTTTGTGTCCTTTAAGGAGATAAACCTCCTTAAGGATGATTGCACGATTGAGGTAATTGAATAATTGAGTTACTAAATGATTGTTCTTTGTTCAAAACTTTGTGACCACTATGGTGAAAACTATGTGGCCATTTTCTGTGAAAGGTTGTTGTGAATGCTATATTTTGATTTTCTGTGATAAGTTGTAACATTGTGAATGCTGTACCTTGATTTACTGTATGGGTTGTCTTTTATAACATTGGGAAAATTTTAGTTTTAGAAGCAGGTTAAAAATCACCTTTACTCTTCCCTATTACTTCCTCATTGGGAGATGGGAGTAATCCTCAAGTGACAGGATTAGTTTACTGTAAAGCCAAGCATGAGAAACTTTCCCTAAGAATGCCACTGTGAACAGCTTTTCATGGTTGAATGATCATTGATAACATAGCTAATAAATTGATCTTGTTCAGGTCACTAACATATTGAGAAATCCTCTCTGACCCATTTCAATAATTATACACATCACTATTAATAAACTGTAATCTTGCCCTGGAGAAAAAGTGTGCCTGTTTGCCAGTGTCATTTCACTTACCAAAATATATAGCTAAACAAATGAAGTTATAATGAGGTACAGGCTCTGGGGAACCCCCTTGAACTCTGATTGAATCTTCCCACTTGATGAGGCATTTGCCTGAGGCCATAAGTCTTTCATTATAGTTAAGCCCAAATCTCTAGCCCTCCATTGTCCATCTACTTCCCACCCTTAAGCCTATCAAAACATCTATACCCAAATTAACTGTTAAACCTGTAATTGTAATAGAATTTAAAAATCCCCCTGTTATTGGCTTGGTTTTTGGGTTGAGTGTTGAAACCCAGATATTGTGAATACTACTTGTGGGATGCACTTGTTGAAGTGAAAAGAGAGGGTTGAACTGGGAGAAGCTGGTACTGTGGATGTAGAGAAGGCCCAAGCAGAGAGAGAGGCAGAAGAACTTTTGGGAACAATACCATGGAGCACTGCTGAGGGCCAGTTGGAGCTGCCCTCGACTTTTGAGAGCTGCCACCCAGAGCTGCCAAGGACTGAGGAGACATGGCTGTGATGCTGGTATTTTGTCTGTCTATTTTGATGTTGTTTTGCCAGATTTGTTAGCTGGTAAAGGACAGTGCTGTTGTTGCAGAGGTTCTGGAACCTTGCTGTTGGTTCAGAAACCACAAAGGAGGATTTTCTTGTTGTATATTTACAGAAATCCTGGAAGAAGCTCTTGCTGATGTTTTCAGGGGTCCTGAGACTGTTCTGCAGGCAGAAAGTGAATTGATGAGGACACTGACAATGTATATTGTGTCTTTGTTAAGCTCTGTCTCCCCAGGAACAGAGATTGCTGAGAACTTGCCTAGGGTCAAGATGAAAAAAAAAAGACCTCTCTTTGTGTATTAAATGCTTCGATAATATCTTAACCTTGCTGTACCTCAGGGGTAGATAAGTTTTGTGCTCTCCACTGCCTCTTTGAGAAGGTGCTTTATGTTAACTGATGATAATTGTAATTAAGTTGTGATCCAGTGGTGGGAAACTTGACTTTTTGTGCTCTGTGATTGACCAAATGAATATACTCTGTTTATGATTGTAAACTAATCTTAATCTCCATTTGAGAAGAGAGACTTTGTGATTGACTAAGTGAATGTACTTCCCAGGGGTGGAATAGTACTTGGAAATTATTGAATTACACTTGGTGAATGCTGTATTTTGATTTTCTCTTTTCTGTGAATTTTTTGTCTTAATTTGTCACTGAATAAAATGGAGAGTTACTATGCTAGTATTCTGAACCTTGGAAGTTGCCTTTGCTTGGCATTACAACACCCTTGAACTGGCCCAGCCCACCATTGTCTGTTGTCCCCAGGGTAGCCTCCAGCAATTTCAGTCATTTACTGGAGTCTGACCTCATTAACTACCCTCCCCAAACTCATTACTGGAGTCTGACCTCATCTGAATTCCTCCTGAAGACCCTCCCCAAACTCCTCCACTAGACCACCCCTAGGTTTCCTCCCACAACCTTTCTGTATATAAGAACCCATCTTGCCTCCATGTGGTAGGAGAGCACCATAGAATTTTCTAGCACAAACTCTGTGTCAGATGATTCTGGCCCACTTGCCTGATGCAAGCATCACAAATACCAAGGCTCCTTAAGAGTCTACTCATTATGGCTAACTTTTAATAAACTTTGCTTTTCTTTGGCTGAGAGAAGACTTGAGTCAAATTCATTTGTTAGGACCTGGCATGTTGGAATTTTGGGGTCTTGAGCACTCCTAACCCTGTATGTCATCATTTTATGATGATCCTCTTCACACAATAGAAATTATGAATATCAAAAAGGTGGGAGTGGTTTATCAAGGAATTAGGCAATAGCAAATGGGTCCCATCCTCACTGGAATTTTGGGTGAAATTGCCCACAATACAAACAGAAAAACCTGTGGGGGATATTAATATATAATACTATAATAAACTTCTGAATTTCCTAAGTTCACCTAAAGGACAACTTTTGCTAATATTGCATAAGTGTCTACTTAGGGAAAGTCTCTTCTATTGCTTTGGGATCCACATCCTGCTCCAGCATTCTGATGGTGCTGCTTTCTGATTGGCTAGTTATTATGGTCCCATCTGAGAGTAGATGGCTGTGGTTTTGGTTGAATGCATGGACATACCTGAGGTTTCTATGGGAAATATGAAGAATGGGTCTGGGGGCAGCAGCTAGCTAGAGGTAGTGGCTAGGATCCCATTACATGGACATAACCTGCTGTTCTTATGGACCATGAGTTCATGGACACTCCTGTTGTTCTGGTGAGGCAGAGGGTCATAGGTGAAGAAGTCAGGATATTGAGTAGGGGGGTGGAGGGAGGGCAATGGCTAAGTAGGATCAGTGGGCCTGCTGTACAGTGAGGCCCATAAGAAAATTAAAATACTGGGGCTTGGAATAGCTTTATTAGGATTCCATAAAAATTATACATAACAATATTAATTTTCTACAATATGTGGTTATATGTATGTATGTATACATGTCTATATTTATACCCGTGTACATACGTATTCATGCATATGAGCAATTGTAGCAGCAAGCACCCCAACATCCCCAGGGTAGCTGCCAATATAGATTCTTAGATCTGCTTTTGTAAAGGAAAGCAACTCAAAATCAGTTAACAAGCTTACTTTAATCAGACAAACATATATTACCTAGCTCAGGGGGAAAAAGTCAGCACCCTGAACTTCAGAGTATACAGACAGATCAAACAGACAGGCTTCCAAACTGTCCAACAATTGTCAATACCAAAATCACAGTTACCAGAGAGGGAAGCATCAACATCTGGGTTTTCAAAGCCGGGGGGCTCTCAACGGCTTCCCAGAGTCTCATCTGGTCAAATCACACAACACTTCTCAAAGTGAGCCCCAAAGCAAAGCCTCAAATCAGGGATTATATAGTCTTCTCCTGGCTCAGAGAATGCAATCACCCTCTTGATCCACTTCCCAATCACACAGCATCAAGGTGCGGTCATTCCTGAAAACCAAGCCTCCTACCACAGGCTCCATGTGACCACATTCAGCCTATTAGGGGGCAGAGTATACTTTCAAATTAAAGAAGGTTCTCAGAGTCACTTAAGTCAATCAAAGTCTCTTAAGCCAATCAAAGGGCCTAGGGGCAGGGAAGATCTTCAAATCTGCATTTCCATTACAGCAACGTATGTATATATATATATATATATATATATATATATATAGAGAGAGAGAGAGAGAGAGAGAGAGAGAGAGAGAGAGAGAGAGAGAGAGATGCATCCATATATACACATACAGTATATTTATATATATACATATATGTGTGTGTGTATATATATGTGTGTATATAGAGTAGATATATGTGTATATGTATATATATACATATACATATAGAGTAGATATATGTGTATATACTCTATTAATACATGTGTATATTGTTGTTCTTGTTGGGTAAGTTCAGTCATGTCTAACTGTTTGTGATCCCATTTGGGGTTTTCTTGGTAAAAATACTGGAGTAGTGTGCTAGTTCCTTCTTCAGCTCATTTTGTAAATTACAGAAGAGGAACTGAGGCAAACAGAGTTAAGTGACTTGCTCAGGGTCACATAGCTAGTAAGTGTCTGAAGCCAGATTTAAACTCTGGGAGATATCTACTTGATTCAAAGCCCAATGCTCTATCTATTACACCACTTAGCTGCCCTTTATATATTTACATGTACACACATACATATAGGCGGATTAGAATAGATAGAGTTCCTTCCCTCATTGAGCTATTTATCACAATTATAACTGCTTACAACACTGACACAATGATGAAAATTACTCTGGACAAGAACAACTGAAACAGGTAGTTCTATCTAGACAGATCACTGTGCTTTATTTTTTCCATGCAAATATTTAAATATTTTTAAAAGCTTCAACCACACACACATTAAAACATAGATTATCAAACTAAACCAGGTTATTCTATATATTATCAGAACTTTTTTTAAAAAGATCTCATGGTTGTGAAATTTGTGATTTCCAAACAAGTAGCTATTAGTAAACTGTGTTATTAATTTGAAATAATAGTGCTGATATTTTAACAGACTATATATTTGTTGAGAATGAAATAAAATATTTCCTTTACCTGAACTCATTATATATTTCTATAAAGTTTGCTTTACATATGTCATATTATGAAATCTTTCTATACCAGGGTTTTATATTACATTTTGCTCAATGAGCCTGTTAGAATTTGACCTTGGACTGTCTATGTCTTTCCAATACATAATTGATCACTTTATCATTAGGATTGCCTGTTGAGTTAAAATTAAAATTCAGAATTGACATGAAATAGAACTGTAAAAGCTGTGAACAACAAATTCTCTAGGCTTGTCTATTTTGTGTAATGAAAATATACATTGCCTCAATAATTTTTAAAAGACATCGATTTAATGACATAATGCTCAATTTATTATTCCTAGAATAATGATACCTAAAAATCTAATGGAAAAATAATTTTTGCCAATTGGGCAAAACTTTTAAAAGTTGTTTAGTATATTCAAATTATTCTTTCAGTGTTCAATAAGTAATCACTACAGGCCTGTGGCATGCTGGTTCTCTCTCTCTCTCTCTCTCTCTCTCTCTTTCTTTTTTCTTTCTTCCTTTCTTTCTTTCTCTCTCTCTCTTTCTCTTCCTTCCTTCCTCCCTTTCTTTCTTTCTTTCTCTTTCTTTCTTTCTTTCTTTCTTTCTTTCTTTCTTTCTTTCTTTCTTGCTTGCTTGCTTGCTTGCTTGCTTGCTTGCTTGCTTGCTTTCTAGCTTTCTTCCTTCATTCCTTTCTTTCTTTCTTTCTCTATACCAGAACATGTTAAGTCAGGTAAATAATCTACTTCAAAGAGAGGTTATACCTTTTCAAAGGCATGTTAAATTAAAAAAATAATTAAATGTTTTATTTAAATATTAATAGAAACAACTACACTTTCTTAATAACTACTTAACACTTTAAATTTGGCATACAGTGTTAGCACTTGTTCATTACCTTGGTATATCCTCATCACAATTCTTTGAAATTCATGCTTCTTCAATATTCTTAGTAAGATTTTAGTATATTCTTTTTTTAAAAATATCATTGATTTAAAAATATTTTGCAGGCTTCTTTTTATAACTCATTATTGACACTTAAATTTTTTTGAGTATTCACATTATTATGCCCATTAGTGCATCAAAAACAGTAACTATGGGGCAGCTAGGTGGCACAGTGAATAGAGCACTGGCTGTGGAGTCAGGAGCTGAGTTCAAATCGGGTCTCAGACACTTAACACAAAAACTAGCCACGTGACCTTGGGAAAGTCACTTAACCCCAATTGCCCAGCCTTCTATCCTCCAAAAAGCAAACAAACAAACAAACAAACAAATCTGAATATTTAGGTCTTTTTCAATCTTTATGTAGTTAAATATACCATGCAACTCTTTGAATACTCAGCAATATATTTTTGTTGTTCTTATTGGAAATGTTTTGAGAATGTAGTCTCAACAATAGAATTTTGAAGTCTGGGGGTGATTATTTTTGTAATTTTTACTCCTCATAACATTGTTCCCCAAAAATATTTCTACAAACTTTCAATTCCAATAACAATGGGTGACTTTAATTTAATGATCAGAACCTTGCGAGCATATTGTCTTTAATATTTTTTCCAAAACATTAACACACTTTTAATTTTTACTCATTTCATTATTAATGACGCTAAGCATTTTTTTATGTTTTGATCAACAATGATTATTTATTCTTTTGAAAAGTCATATGTTTATATTATTTTATAGTTTATCCATTGTGGACTGAGACAACTATGAGTCTTTAACATTTCTCCTTACAGGTTTGAGGTAAATTTTTGTTAGTCCTGGTGTCCATAAATATTTCCTAATTTGATATTTATTTGTCATCTTTATTTTTGCTGTACACTTTTAAATTTAATGTAGTTGGCAAATCTATCCAACTCCCATATGTTAAATCAGAAAATAAAATCTCTCCTTTCCCATTGGTAAACATATTTCATCCTATTATATTTCATATTCTTCTTTTAGAAGAATAGGTAGATGATAGATAGATAGATAGATAGATAGATAGATAGATAGATAGATAGATAGATATAGACTGATAGATCAATCTATCCTTATTTCTTCCATAGCTTGCATTCACTGGGTATATCTTATAAGATACAAATCCATGTTCCATCATCTCAAAATTGCCTAGTACCTTTCTTAAATATATTTGCCAAATTCTGTCCTGGGTTTTCATTTTTAAAGGTTTATTGGATATTTTCATGTATTTGGTTAGATGTCTTATCATTTAATTTATTCCATAGATCAACTTCACCACTTTTTTTCCCTTTTTCTATTTTATTTTTTAATTTTTTTTCCAAATGATTTATTAACTTCTGGTTTACATCATTAATTTCTGTCAGATTTTGGATTACAATTTTTCCCCCATTTTCCCCGTACACACCAACCCAGAATAACAGTCATCCAGGATATCTCCTCATCCAATCTGCTCTCTCCCAGCTCTTCTCCCATACCCCCTTCAACTTTGCCATGCTCTATTGCCTGCACATCTTATCTCTCAATTATATGCAAAATAGAATTAATTATAGTATATATTTTTTTAATTGATTTTAAAAGGAAGATAAGCCACTCAGTATATGCTGTACATGTGTAGCTATGCAAATCATTACCATATTAGATATATTGTAAAAGACTGAATATATTTCTCTTGCTCCCATCCCATCTTCCACCTGGTCTACTCCCCACCTTGATCCTGTCCCTTTTCATAAGTGGTGCTTCCAACATTGCTCCCCCCCAGCCTGCCCTCCACTCCACTATGTTCCCCCATCCCTCTTCCCCCCACACTCCTGTAGGGTGGGATACCCTATTTAGTATGCATGTCATTCTCTCCCTGGTCCAAATACAACGAGAATAAGGTTTTGCCTTTTTTGCCTTCCTTTTCTTCCCTTCCCCTACCACCACCTTCCCCTGCATCTTCTACACAAGACAGTTCACCCCATTGTCTCTCACCATTCCACCTCACCACATTACTCTCTCACCTCTTAATCTCACCCTTTAGATATCATCCCTTCCTATTTAACTCGACCCATGACCTCTATGTATACCTGAAAATATATATACACACATTCACATATGTATTCATATGCCCATATACCCTTCTTCAACTATTTTCATACTGAGAAAAGTTTCATCAGTTATAATTATTGTTTTTCCATGTAGGAATGTAAATAGTTCAACTTTGATAAGTTCCTTATGATTTCTTTTCCCTGTTTACCTTCTCAAGCATCTCTTGCTTCTTGTATCTGAATGTCAAATTTTCTATTCAACTCTGGTTTTTTTCCTCAAGAATGCTTGAAAGTCCTCTATTCCACTGAATGACAAAATTTTCCCCTGAAACATGATACTCAGTTTTGCTGGGTAGGTGATTCTTGGTTTTAATCCTAGGTTCTTTGCGCTGAGGAATATCATATTCCATGCCCTTCTATCCTGTAATGTAGAAGCTGCCAGGTCCTGAGCTATTCTGATTGTGTTTCCACAATATTGAAATTGTTTCTTCCTGGCTGCTTGTAATATTCTTTCCTTGATCTGGGAATTCTGGAATCTGGCTACAATATTCCTGGGAGATTTCTTTTTGGGATCTTCTTCAGGAGGTGATCTGTGAATTGTTTCATCCTCTATTTTGCCTTCTGGTTCTAAAACATTAAGGCAATTTTTCTTGAGAATTTCTTGAAGGATGATTTCTAGGTTCTTTCTTTGAGGTAGTCTTTCAGGTAGTCCCATAATTTTTAGATTGTCTCTCCTTGATCTATTTTCCAGGTCAGTGGTTTTTCCCATGAGATATTTCACATGGCCTTCTATTCTTTCATTTATTTAGATCTGCTTAATAGCATCTTGATTTCTCATAAAGTCACTAGCTTCCATTTGCTCCAGTCTAATTCTGAAGGAATGAATCTCCTCAGTGAGCTTTTGAGATTCTTTATCCATCTGGCAAATTCGACTTTTTAAGGCATTCTTCTCCTCATTGCCTTTTTGAGCCTTTTTTGCCATTTGAGTTAGTCTATTTTTTAAGGTGTTATTTTCTTCAGTCAGGCTGTTGACTGTCACTTGGTACTTTTCTTGCATCTTTCTCATTTCTCTTCCCAATTTTCCCCCCACTTCTCTTATCTGCTTCTTACTGTCCTCTATGGCTTGTAACCAGCTTGTATTTTCAGTTGGAGTTTTTGGTGCAGGATTTCTGACCTCACAGTCCTCCTCCTGTTCCATGCTTTGATCCTTTTTGCCCCCAAATAGGAGTCTAATGTTGCATTTTTCTGTTTATTTTGTTTCCTTTGCCTACGCATGTTGCCACTCAATTACTTGACTTTTGAGTTTGTTGGCACAGTAGGACTTTGCCACCAGCCAGGGGAACTTCTATGCAAAATGTTGGGGTTTTCTCAACATCTGGAGGTGTTAGTTGGGTGTCCTCTGTGAAGCCTCCACACACTCTGGCAAGCTGGTCACACACCCCAAGACCTCCACCCCAGACCACAATCCAGATCCAAGAAAGGTAAAGCAAGAGCGCTTACCCCCCACCCCCAGACTGATCGCTGGATCCCCCTACAGTTCACAGGCCCAGAGCTGAAGCTGCAACATGGCAATGTGGTGCAAGCTACACTGGCTCCTCAGCAGCTTCTCGCCCCGAGGGGAAGAAGCTTATGCATTCTCCCAACCAGTCCCAAAGTCCATAGGTCACTGACCTCTCACTTTGTCCTAGGGATCTATGTGTTGATAATTCTGGAAATTCCACAGCTCCTGGTTTTCTGGGGTCCCTACAGCTGGCTACTGGTCGGGCCACCCTCGGGCTAAAACCATGACTCACAGTGGCCTGGGCTAGGCTCCCAGAGCACTGAGCTGACAGCACACAGAGTCCTGTGCTGGCTGCTCCCAGATCACTGTGCTGGCTGCTCCCTGCCAGGCTGCCAAGCTGTCCTTAGCGGGAGGTTAGCTTCTCTGTGTCATTTTGTGGGTTCTGGAGCTCCAGAGGTCGTTCAGAGTTCCCCTTTTACATAATTTTGAAGTGTTGTGTGTTGGAGCTCTGTGGAAGTGCTGTTTCAACTTCACCACTTTTTAGAGTTCCATGAAGTTTTCATAAGTGTTTTGTAATATGTTTTAAAGATTAGGAGTACAAATACATATAACTAACTTTGCTTTTTAGTTCTCTTTTGAATATTGTTTTCCACTTTTTTATATTAATTTTGATTTTCTCCAATTGTATACAAAATATGTTTTGATATGTCTTAAAATTGCATTTAATTTAACAGTATTATCATATTATTATATTAATGCAACTCCTCTGTGAACATATTTCCCTCCAACTTCAGTTTGGTAGCCAGTCTTTTCTCCCATAATTTCCTTCAGAGTCTTCCAAACTCTGAACTAGCTCAAGAAATGCATATGTCAACCTCATTATCAATGTGCACATCCCTGGGAAATACACTATCATGGTAAGTGAACTTATTCACAGCATTCAAAAGTTCTCCATTTGCTCTAATCAATGGTTCCATATACGGATGGCGTGGTGGTGGTTGATCGAGTACCTGTTTTTTCTTGCTGTTAAATGTTAGGACAGTTAGCACAAGAAGCAGAGAACTGACCTGTACTTTGTTGAATCTCAGCTTCAGAAGCTGCATTGAGTGCACAATTATCTGCAAAAAGAAAATCATGCACCAGCACTCCCTCCACTTTGGTCTTAGCTTGTAGCCTTTTTAAATTGAAGAGTTTGCCATCAGTGTGGTAGCAGACCTTGGTGCCATGTTCATCCTCATTGAAAGCATTTGACAACATGGCTGAAAACATCAAACTAAAAAGTATGGAGCAAACACACAGCCCTGCTTCACTCCATTGGTGACTGGGAAAGCAAAAGATTATTTTCTATTATTCAGAACCCAAACAAGCATGCCATCATGAAATTGATGTACAATGCTGATGAACTTCTTTGGCAACCAAATTTTGGCATAATTTTCCATAAAGACTTCATAACTGACAGTATCAAAGGCCTTGGACAGATCTACAAATGTTGTGTACAGACCTCTCTTCTGCTTCTGGCATTTCTCCTGGAATTGTCAGGCAGCAAACACCATTTCAACCATTCCTCTGCCCTTTTTGAAGCGACACTGACTGTCAAGTAGATGACCACCTTCTAGATGAAGGACCAGACTGTTAAGGAGGACTCTGGAAAGAGTCTAAATAAGAGAGAGAGGACCCCCTCCCCCCCCGTGATTGTCACAAGACAGTCTATTTCCTTTACCTTTAGAGAAATGTACAATGGAGGCATCCTTGAATTTCCCCATCATTTTCATCAAACCAGTCCTTGTGTTTGCAAGCGTTCTGACCCAGAAGAACAAATACAATACTATACACCAAATCTCTAAAACGTGGCCATTCTTTTTCTGCTCCACTATTGCCAGCAGTGTATTGGCTCAACTTTCCTTCTAAGTTAGCAAAAAACTGTTATTGCTAAGAGAAGACCTCTAATTTGTTGACATTAATTTTTTTCTGGTAGTCATTTTGCCTTGGGGAGCATCACTTTTGTTGAATGCAAATGTTTAGCTTGTAGAGGATCAGTCTATGATCACTCCCACTCTGCATCAAACATTACCTTCATCGTGCTCAGATCCTGTCTGTCTCTGCTCCTTACAATCACATAGTCTATTAAATGCCAATATTTACTGTGAGGGTACATCCATGAAATTTTATTGTGTTTAGGTAAATGGAAAACAATGTTGGTGATGAGAAGGTCATGAGATGCACAAGTCTTCAGTAGTAAGTGACCATTGTTGTTCCTATTTCCAACTCCATTCCCACCCTAGGACTCCCTGCCAAGTCTGGTAGTTGGAGCCAACTCTAGCATTAAAGTAACCCCAAATTATTAGCTTGTCTTCTTTTGGCATATTGATGATAAGGATCTCCAGGTCTTCATAAAATTTTTCTTTCATCTCATTTGAATTCATCATGGTGGGAGCATAGGCACTGATGATGGTGGCATGATGTTTTCCTGCAAATGGCAATCATATTATAACAAGTCTGTTGTTCACTCCATTTGGCAGACATACAAGCTTGTTGACTAGATTAATTTTGATCACAAAACCTACACCAGCTTTGCAGCATTCCCCTACATTGTAACCAGTCCAGAAAAATGTGTATCCAGTTCCAGCTTCAGTAAGCTGGCCTTCATTTGCCAGTCTTGTTTCACTCAGGGTTGCAATTTGGATGTGATACCCATTGAATTCTCTTGCAACCAGAGCTGTTAGTCTTTCAGGTCTCCTGGATTTTGTGTTTTCTATAAATGCATGTACATTCCATGTGCTGATGGTGAGTAGAATTGTCTTTGCAGATGTTTTTGTACATATTTTTATGTTTCATCCTCAGAGATGGATTCCCTGCCTGCCATGTTAATCAGTTCAGGGTTGGGTAAGCAGACAATTTTTAGTGCCCTTTTTCTACTCCCTTCCTCTCACCAGAAAGTGAGAAGTGAGATCCTTAAATGGCTGCTCAGACACCCAGGGGGCTGCCAAATCCAACTGATACTTCCAGTGAAAAACAACCCTAAAGCCTAGACTGCCTAAGTTCAGGATTGTGACTACAGCACCTGTTGCTTCATCACTTGCCTATTGCTACAGGGCTTTGAGATAGGTAAAATAGTAAAATTGTATGGGCAATGTCTTTTAATTTGTGGGTAAATTGGATTTAAGTGAGCCAGAGTTCACTCTCTCCTCCATAATCATCACAATCCAGTAACAGGGCAGAATCAAGATGACTAGTGTTGGCTTAAGAGTAGATGACCTTGGTATTTTTGATGTCTAACCAATCTCTAAGCACACCACAGCACCTGCTTCAGTTGCTTTCATTGATGTCGGTAAGAATTATTCTCATCTGCCCATTACACCAGGGGAAGTCTTCACATACTTGGGGTAACCCCCCCCCCCCACTCATCAATAGGTTTGTGACACCTTGGTTACCCTCAACCTGGTTTAGCCTGTCTGCTGAAATGGTTTACCAGTGTGTGGCCAATGGGCATGTTATAGCTTCTTGGAGCCACAGGTGAGATTTTGGAGGAACAGGTGGACATCAAAGGTGGAAAGCAGCTGAATAGGGCTCAGCAGCCATCACACCAGAAGTATTAGTCCTGCCTGAAGACACTCTATACCCCAAAGGTACAGTAGAGAGCAACAGGCCTTTATGAGAAGATTCACTTCTCTTCAACACTAGGTGATATTTTAGGACAAATGTTTCCATTGAACCTCTTGGATGATGACTTCAATTTTCCCAATAGGAATCACTTAGCTGAAGCCTCCTGTAATCTGAGTTCTTCTAACTAACATAGCTGGGATACATTGGCTCTTTAGCATCCCTAGAATATCATCAAACTTTCTTTTTATTTGAATATTCCTGTGTTAAGTATTTCTATCAAGTTACTATTTACATTAATGTCCCAAATAAGGATATCATGTCTGTCAGTGATTCATCATTCACTTAAAAAGTGATAACTACAAATTTTCCCTTATTGAAGAAATATTCTTTTTTATGTTATATCTCAGTAACAAAATATGTATGTAGGTTCCCATTTTTGAAAATTTTATACTTGTTATACATAAATATCCATAAGCAAATTATTTGAAGTATCAAAATTCTGTATAACTATCAAGTTTCAAGATTTTAAATCATTCTACCTATTACTCTATACTTTTGAAAGCATTTAATTAGTTTCATATTTTTAATTAATCAGAAATATTTATTTACCTCCATATGATATCAAATAATTCATATACAATATAGACACTCAATATCATTAAAATTTATTTTGCATATTTTTTACATCAT
This sequence comes from Gymnobelideus leadbeateri, assembly GCA_011680675.1. Lineage (NCBI taxonomy): Eukaryota > Metazoa > Chordata > Mammalia > Diprotodontia > Petauridae > Gymnobelideus > Gymnobelideus leadbeateri. Next base: position 129,906 of record WOXC01003306.1, read on the forward strand.
AGTTCATTTTCTCTCCACAATTGTTTCAATTTCTTCTTAATGAGCATATAAGTAGTTTTGTTGGGGCAAAATAATTCCCTATTACTTTTAGTTGTCAAAATGTTTATCAGTAACAGTTTCAACACTTCATATCCTTTCAAAGTTAACATAAATATTTCTTTTTTTTTTTTGCTTTTTTTTTTTGGAGGGCAATCGGGGTTAAGTAGCTTGCCTGAGGTCACACGGCTAGGTTTTTGTTTGTGTGTGCGTTAAGTGTCTGAGGTCGAATCTGAACTCAGGTCCTTCTGACTCCAGGGCCGACGCTCTACTTACTCACTGCACCAGTTAGCCACCCCAACATAAATATTTCTATTACACACAAAAATATATTTTCCTATTTTTCATCAACAAATGTTTTAATGTGAAAATATCACTAATATCTAGTATACCTTAAAAGGAAAGAAATGAAAAATTCTGAATTAATTTTTTTATTTAAATTAATTAATTTAATTTTAACTTTTTAAATTTTTAGTTAAAAATTTTCTGAATGATTTCTGAATCAACACCATATTAACCAGTAAGGTGATAAGCCTTTCTTGCCAATCCAGTGTTTCATATGATCAATTTGTCTCCAATTATTTAAGGAAGAAGGTTATGGCAAGTGAGATGATCAATATAAAAACATCTGACTTTCATATCGTGCTATAAAACTCAAAATTTAATTTTTGTTATTATTATAGGTGACATTCATATAAAGGCTAGAAGTTTCCAATTTTTTTTTTCTTGGAGATGCTTACACTGTTATATTGATAGATTTCATTGAATGTGATTACATAAATCCTAATAAACTTTTCTGGAGATATGATGTGGAAAGAGTATTTTCCATTATCCTTTGCTAACATTATTAAGAGGACTACAGTAGCTGAAAGAGATTTTACTAGGCTAATGATTTCATTCTGTTAATTTTGTAGCAGAAGTAAAATGAAACAGAACAGAACAAAATGAAATGGAAAAAGCTGAGGAATAGAGAGGTTAAGTTTTGCCCAGCATAACAAAGTTAGCAAGCATCTGAGGTTTAAATAGAATCCCAGGCTTCCTTATTGGAAGGCCAGTGTCCCATGCACTATACTATTCTACCATTTTATTTATGTCAAAACTGAAGTTACATGGAATATACATGTATATTATGTGTCTATGTATGTGTAGATGCTGTTACTAGAGCTCTAAGTATACAGAGGTTACCCTGGTTGTAACCCTGGATGCAGAACCCTACTTTGTTAACAAAGACTTGAAAGTCAAATAATAGGCTTGAAAAATGAGCAAACCATGGGGGAAAAACCATTGTTGTTGCTACTTCACTGTTTAATGGTGAAAAGGAAGATCAAAACATGTGCTCAGAAGACAAAAAAGTCAAAGCTCCTACACCCAAAGCCTCCAAGAAAAATATAGTCTTATGCCATGGAAGAACTCAAAAAGGATTCTGAAAATCAAGTAATAGAGGTAGAGGAAAAATTGGACAGAGAAATGAGAGCGATGCAAGAAAATAATGAAAAACAAGGCAACAGTTTGGGGAAGGAGACATAAAAAAATACTAAAAAAATGACACCTTAAACACCAGACTAGTAAAAGTGGTTCAAAAAGCCAATGAGGAGAGCAATACCTTAAAAAACAGAGCCGGTCAAATGGAAAAGGCAGTTCAAAAACTCACTACATAATGTAATTCCTTAAAAATTTGAATAGAGCAAATCAAAGCTAGTGACTTTATGAGAAATCAAGAAACAATAAAACAAAACCAAAAGAATGAAAAATAGAAGACAAAGTGAATTTTCTCATTGGAAAAACAACTGACCTGGAAAATAGATTCAGGAGAGATCATTTAAAAATGACGGGACTACTTGAAAGCCATGATCAAAAAGAGAATCTAGCTATCTTCTTTTAAGAAATTATCAAGGACAACTGCTCTGATATTCTAGAGTCAGAGGGTAAAATAGAAACTGAAAACATCCACTGATCACCTCCTGAAAGAGATCCCAAATTTAAAACTATCAGAAATATAATAGCCAGATTCTAGATTTCCCAGGTCAAGGAGAAAATTTGCAGGCATCCAGAAAGAAAAAATTCAACTATGGTGGATGTAGACACAGTCAGGATAACAAAAGATTTAGCAGCTTCTACAGGAAAGGATCAGGAGGCTTGGAATATAATATTGTGGAGGGCAAAGGAGCTAGGTTTACAACCAAAAATCACATATCCAGAAAAACTGAGTATTTTCAGGGAAAAAAAAATGGACATCCGGTGAGAAAGAGGACTTTCAAGAATTCTTTTTTTTTTCTTTTTCTTTTTTTTTTTAAAACAAATACTTTATTAACTTCTGTTTTACATCATTCATTTCCGCCAGATTTTGAGTTACAATCATTTTCCCCCCATTATTCCCCTACCCAACCTCCCAGAATAGCAGTCCCACAAGATATCGCTTCCTCCAATCTGCTCTCTCCCATACCTTCTCCCATACCCCCATCGACTTTTCCATTAGAGGAAGATGAATCTTTGTGTCCCAATGCCTGCACATCTTATCTCCCAATTATAGGCAAAAGAGTATTAATAATAGTATTTATATATATATTTGAAACATTTAATGTTACGACCTCGAATTTCAGATCCATTTCCTTCCTCCCTTGTCACCCATTCCTTCTTGGGATATAAGTAATTCAGTATATGTTGTACATGTCTAGCTATGCAAAACATTATCATAGTAGATATATTGTATAAGGCTGCTTATAATTCCCTCCCACTCATCCCACCCCCCACCTGGTCCATTCCCTACATGATCCTGTCCCTCTTCTATAGTGGGTACTTCCAACCTCCCCTCACCCCAAGGATGCCCTCCCATCCATCATCCCTCCTCTCATCCCCCTTCCCCCTATCCTGCTGCAGGTTGAGATATCCCATTTAGTATGTATGTCATTTTCTCCCTGAACCAAATTCAATGTGAATGTGGTTTTGCCTTTTTAGCCTTCCTTATTCTCCCCCTCCTTTGCAACCACTTCCCCTACATGAGATAGTTTACCCTATCATGTCTCTCCCCATCTCCTCTTGCCACTTTCCTCTCTCACCTCATAATTTCATCCCTTGAGTACTCTCCCTTCCCAACAAAATCAACCTATGCCCTCTATCCATATATAACTGTAACCATATACACACACATTCACATATGTATTCATATGACCACACCCCCTTCTTCCATTATTTTCATAGTGAGAAAGATATCATCAGTCACAGATATTGCTTTTCCATATAGGAATGTAAATAGTTCAACTTTGATAAGTTCCTTTCGATTTCTTTTCCCTGATTACCTTCTCAGGCATCTCTTACTTCTTGAGTCTGGATGTCAAATTTTCTATTCAACTCTGGTTTTTTCCTCAAGAATGCTTGAAAGTCCTCTATTCCACTGAATGACCATATTTTCCCCTGAAACAAAATACTCAGTTTTGCTGGGTAGGTGACCCTTGGGTTCATTCCCAGTTCTTTTGCCCTCTGGAATATCATATTCCATGCCCTTCGATCCCTCAGTGTAGAAGCTGCCAGGTCCTGGGCTATTCTGATTGTGTTTCCACAATATTGAAATGGTTTCTTCCTGGCTGCTTGTAGTATTTTCTCCTTGATCTGGGGATTCTGGAACCTGGCTATAATATTTCTGGGAGTTTTCTTTTTGGGATCTTTTTCAGGAGGTGATCGGTGGATTCTTTCAACCTCTATTTTGCCCTCTGGATCTAAAACATCAGGGCAGTTTTCCTTGAGAATTTCTTGAAGGGTGATTTCTAGGTTCTTTCCTTTGATCATGGCTTTCAGGTAGTCCAATAATTTTTAAATTGTCTCTCCTGGATCTATTCTCCAGGTCAGTGGTTTTTCCCATGAGATATTTCACATTGCCTTCTAATCTTTCATTTGTTTGGATCTGCTTAACAGCATCTTGATTTCTCATAAAGTCACTAGCTTCCATTTGCTCCAGTCTAACTCTGAAGGAATGAATCTCCTCAGTGAACTTTTGAGATTCTTTTTCCATCTGGCAAATTCGACTTTTTAAGGCATTCTTCTCCTCATTGCCCTTTTGGGCCTCCTTTGCCATTTGAGTTAGTCTATTTTTTAAGGTGTTGTTTTCCTCAGTCAGGCTGTTGACCCTCATTTCATACTTTTCCTGCATCCTTCTCATTTCTCTTTCCAATTTTTCCTCCACTTCTCTTATTTGATTTTTAAAGTCCTTCTTAAGGTCCTCTATGGCCTGCAACCCGCTCATGTTTTCCCCTGGGGCTTTTGGAGCAGGACTTCTGACCTCACAGTCCTTTTCCTGCTCTATGCCCCCAAAATAGGAGTCTAGGGTTGCATTTTTCTGTTTCCTTTGCCTTGGCATGTTGCCACTTAATTGCTTGACTTTTGGGCTTGTTGCCACACTATGGCTTTAAGGCCAGCTAGAGGAATTTTCGTCCCGAACGTGTGGGGGGCAACTTCCGTTTCTGGCAAGCTGTAAACCCACCCACAACTTCCACCCTAGATCACAATCCAGATCCAGGGAGGTTAAAGCAAGAGCGATTACCCCCCAAGACTGATCGCTGGATCTCCCCACGATTTGTAGGCTGGGAGCCGGAAATGCCTCTGAAAAATACACAGTGGCGTGTCTCCTCAGCAGCTTCTAGCCCCCAGGGGAGGGAGCTGAGGCATTCCCCAAATACAGGTCCCAAAGTCCATAGGACACTAACCTCTTACTTTGTCCTAGGCAAGTCTATGTTGATAATTCTGGCGTCTCCACAGTTCCTGGTGTTCTGGGGTTCCTCCAGCCGGCTGCTGGCCCTGCCGCCCTGGGGCTAAAACCTCGGCTCACGTGGACCTGGGCTCGGCTAGGCTCCTGCGCTCTGCGCGCTGCCGGCTCCCAGACCACTGCGCTGGTCCTTCCTGCAGGGTGCTGGGCTGTCCTCCGCGGGAGGTTAGCTTCTCTGTGTCGTTCTGTGGGTGCTGGCGCTCCAGAAGATTTTCAGAGTCCTTTTTTACATAGTTTGTGGAGAATCTGGGGGCAGAGAGGCTTGGACGAGCTGTTTCTACTCCGCCATCTTGGCTCCGCCCCGACTTTCAAGAATTCTTGATGAAAAGACCACAGCTGAATAGAAAATTTGACTTCCATATATAAGACTCAAGAGAAACATAAAAAGGTAAACAGGACAAATAAATCATAAGGGACTTAATAAGGTTAAATTCTTTACATTCCTGCATGGGAAGATGGTATTTGTAGCTCATGAGACCTTTCTCAGTTTTGGGACAGTTAGAAGTAGTATATATGGACAGAGGCCACAGGTGTGAGTTGAATATGAAGGAAAGATATCTAAAAAATGAAATTGAGGGGTGAGAGAGGAATTTACAAAGAGAACGGGGGCAAATATCTCAAATAAAAGAGGCAAGGAAAAGGTTTTACTGTGGAAGGGAACATAGGAGAGGTGTGGGGGAGTGAGTGAATCTTACTGTCATCAGCATTAATTCAAAAAGGGAATAACATAGTCACTTAATTGCTTACAGAAATCTATTTTGCTCTATAGGAAAGTAGGAGAGAAGGGGAATAAGAGAAAAGGTTTTGGTGATAGAAGGGAGGGCATATTTGGAAAGGGGGTAGTCAGAAGCAAAATACTTTTGAGGATGGATGGGGTGAAAGGAGAGAGAGAATAGAATAAATGGAGGGATAGGATGGAGGGAAAGACAGCAATAAGAATAGAAAAAAATTTGAAGCAAGTTTCTCTGATAAAGGATTCATTTCTCAAACATATAGAGAACTGAATCAAATTTATATTAAAAAAACCACCCGTCAATTTTTAAATGATCAAAACATATGATCAGTTTTCATATGAAGTAATCAAAGCTATCTATAGTTATATGAAAAAATATTCTAACTCACTTTTGATTGGAGAAATGCAAATTAAAACAATTCTACTACCTTATACCTATTAGATTTGGCTAATAGGACATCAAAGGAAAATTACAAATGTTTGAGGTGATGTACGAAAAAAAATGAGACATGAATTCACCTTTGGAGTTGTGATCTCATTCTACCATTCTGTAGAGCAATTTTAACTATGCCCAAAGGGCTATACAACCACAAATACCCTTTGACCTAAGCAATACTACTATGTCTGTATCCTCAAAGATATTTAAAAAAAGAAAAAGGAACTCTGTGTATGAAAATATTTGTAGCAGCTCATTTATAGGAGCAAATAATTAGAAATTGAGGGATGTCCATCAATTGAGGAATGGTTAAAAAAGCTGTGGTATGTGATTAAGACAGAATACTATTGTATTGTAAGAAATGATGAGCAGGATGCTCTCAGAAAAAAACTTAGAAAGACTTGCATGGGCTGATGCAAAGTGAAATGTACTGTATACAGAGTAATAGCAATATTGTAAGATGATTAGCTATAACCTCCCTATTCTCAACGGTACAAACGATCTAAGACAACTCTCAATGTCTTATGATGAAAAATGCTATCCAATCCCAAAGAAAGAACTGATATCTGAATAAAGATTGAAATATATTTCAAGTTTTCTCTTTTCAAAATTTTCCTTGAGTTTTATTTTGTCTCTGTTTTCTTTCATAACATGATTATTTAGTATATCTTTTGCATGACTACACATGTAAAACCTATATCCAACTTCGTGTCTTCATAAGGGGTGGGGTGGAAGGTGGAATTTAGAAATCAACGTGTTTTTTTGTTTGTTTGTTTTGTTGGAGGGGTGCAAGGGCTTTATTTCTCATCAGAATAAAAAACAATTCTTTTATGCATAGATTATTTGTAGAATCTCCTTTTATTTTGGCAAAAACATAAACGTTGAGAACTAAAGATATTTCAATAGAGAAAGGACAGAATAAATCATGTTATATTAATGTAATGTAATACTATTGTGCTAAGAAATGAGGAAATATATTATTTCAGAGGGACATAGGAAAACTTGTATGAACTGATATAGAAGAACTAGTTCCCTTATAATATCAATATTATAAAAACAATTAAATGAAGACTTTTATCAACTAATGAAGAACAAAATTTAAAGAATCAAGAGGAAAATTTGTGCAACATATAAAATATAACTTACTATTTATTCATTGACAACACTGTAAAAACAATTTTAAAAAACTGAAAGAATTTTGTCCAATGAAATAACCATCCATGATTCCAGAGGACTGCTGATGAAACATGCTCTCTATGTCCTGGCAGAGAGGTAATGGCTTTTGGGTACAAAATGAGCTATGTCTTTATAAATAGCCAAATAGGATTTAAAAAAATATTTGACTATGCATATTTCTTGAAAGTAATTAGTTTTACTTTCCTCCTCCCCCCACCCCAATGGGTTGAATGTGGAGGATGGGGAAGGAGAATTAAATGTTTCCATTAATTAAAGAAACAAACAAAAAAAACTTTAAAAGTAGAGAGTTGAGAGAGGGGCTACATGTGTGGAATATGAGGTCATTGTACTGGTAGTTTTGCTTAATTGTTTTACTTTATTACGAGATAGTTCTTACAGGGAAGAGTTAATATTGAAGTAGTTGTGAGGTAAGTATGGAATATGTCAACAAAACTGAAAGAAAAATGAAAATTCTTACTGGAAGCCCTAGGAATTTCTATTTAGAATTACAGAGTTCTTAGCAAACTTCAGAATTTTTTTTCAAATAACACTTTCCATCACTCAAACATTCCACAGAATCATAGATTTAGAAGTAGAGGGAAGTTTAGAGGCCACATAATGTAAGTGCCTTATTTTAAAGATAAGGAATGTAATGCTCAAAAAAGAAGAACCCAGAGAAGAAAGATCATACCTGGTCTAGGACCGCATAGATATGAGGAGATAGGATTTGTATTCAGATTTTCCTTACTCCAAACCATGCACTCTATCCACTACATCAATTATTCTGTCATTTTGGATTTTTGCTCTCAAATCTTATGTGCTTATATAATTGATGTCTTCCATTCTCTCTTATTTCAAAAATACTTTTTATCTGTTCTAAATACATATACATATATATATATATATATATATATATACATACACACATATACATATATAATGCATACACATAGAGACACAGTGTCTCTGTGTCTGTCTGTCTCTCATTCTTCTGTTTTTCCTTATGGCATTGTTTTACTCTGCCTTTGGACATAATTCTTCTAGTTTTGCTTATTGAAAAATCAATACATTTATTAAAGCCTCTGGATATTACTAAATTCCTTTAAATGCATACATTTTTATTTTGTAACATATCCTGATGTTTTAAAAAAATCTTGTTGAGAGGTGGCTAGGTGGCGCAGTGAGTAGAGTGTCAGCCCTGGAGTCAGAAGGACCTGAGTTCAGATCCGACCTCAGACACTTAATGCACACACAAACAAAAACCTAGCTGTGTGACCTTAGGCAAGTTACTTAACCCCAATTGCCCTCCAAAAAGAAAAAAAGAAAAAGAAAAAAATCTTGTTGAGTTAAATGAAGTGTATTTCTCAAAGCAAATGATTCAGCTGACAGACCCTCTTCGATCTTATTTCTGTTTCATGAATAGTTGCTGTGATTTTCTCCCCCTCCCCCCAAAAAAAGAAAAAAAAAGTCTATGTTACTAAACTTATATTTTTTATGGATTTCTCCATATCTTTATGTGTCTTCATTCTAGGGTAATTTTCTTTTTCTGAGCAAGCTTTTGTTAAGAATATAGGGTATCTTACTATATCAGCATTACAAATCATATCACTTTAGGTTAAAAATAAAAATAAAATATATATCAAAGTCTTTATAACATATTTCTTAACAATTCACAAATGGAGATGAGGTACAGTATTTTTTTTCTTTTCTTTTCTTTTCTTTTTTTTTTTTTAAAGCAACTGGGGTTAAGTAACTTGCTCAAGGTTGCATGGCTAGTCATTATTTATGCGTGGGTGCTCATTTTCTGAGGCCGGATCTGATCTCGGGTCATCCAAATTCCGAGGCCAGCGCTCTTACTCACTGCGCCACCTAGTCGCCCCTTTAGGGCAATTGGGGTTAAGTAACTTGCCCAAGGTTACACGGCTAGGTTTTTGTTTGTATGGATTAAGTGTCTGAGGCCGGGCTCCGAACTCAGGTCCTTCTGACTCCAGGGCCGGCGCTCTATTCACTGCGCCACCTAGCCGCCCCGGTACAGCATTTTTTAATGTCACTTGTAGAGTAAACAGCAAATATTCCTTCTGCTTATGTCAATTTACAATTCAGCTGCAATTTACATTTTTAAAAATTTGCCTGGGATGCTAAGCAGTTTAGTGATCAAATTGATGGTCACCCAAATAGCATGGTTAAATTGTAAAACCTGAATACAGGTCATCCTAATTCTTAGGCCAACCTTCTATCTACCATGTCATGTTCCTTTTCCAAGATAGATAAAATCAATTAAATTGTTTTCTGTATCCAAAAATCCAAATATTAACATATAGATTGGCTCCACAATGATTTCAGTCCCTTTCTATGATCACTATAGTTTTATTTTGTTATCCAAACACAGGCCTTGTATATTTCAAATTGAATACAGCATTTAATACTGTTCTAAAAAATAATGCTAAGACTAGGAATGTGGATTATAAAATGCTATATTTAATTTAAATAACCTTAAGACAAAGGAGTTGGGCTGTATTTGTAGACAGAAGGGAAATTATTTTCCTCAAGAAGTGATTTAGGTCAGTATGAAATAGTCACTTGGAGGACTACAAATTTAATGAAACTTGGTCATTAAGATTGCTCAAATAGCCTGACCACATTCAGTTATTTCAATTCTAAACCAGTACAGGTCGCTCAGCAGGCACTCAGTAATAGCTTATTGAGTTAAATAAATACTGTAGTTGAACTGAATTGACCCAATTCACAGACCATCTGTGATCTCATCAATTGTTTCACTGTCAGCCACAATGACTGTCTTTTGAAAACAACCAAAGTAGTTGATTTAGATTGCTGGCTCCACTTTGAGATTTCCTGAAGAGAAATAAGTCATAAAATTATTGTGTGCCTAGATTTCAATGAAAAAGATTTCCTTTTTTTGTTAAAATATATCAATTTGCTAATGTAAAAAAAAAAGTTGCTTTAGTGAACCATGAATCGACCTGAAGTTTACCAAATCATTTCATTATAAACTAAGCCTTTATTTTCTGAAAATATTTGAGCTAAATATAAATTAGCAAATCAGAATATTCTCTAATCTGAGCTGCATGCAAGATAATTTCATTTGGTTAATTGGAACAATTTCCATAGGTCTGTAGGATTTTTCTCTTAATATGGAAAAGAAATACAGTTAGAACTGGAGTGGACCTCATATGCCTTCTAATATGACACAATAATTTTTACAGGGAAGCTAAGTAACTCTCCCAGGGTCACATTCTTATTAAATATCCCTAAATCCATAAAACCTAATCTTAGCTCCAAAGTGAAAAGCAATAGTGTTATAAATGAATACTTTCTCTAAAGAACTAAAACATTATAATATTTTGCAAAGGAAAATATGGTTTGTGTAGGGCATCTTAACAAATTTAAGAGAATAGGAGCATAGTGAATAATTTTTAATTCACAAAGTATTTTCAAATATTGAAGCATCTCAAAATTTAGATACATTAAAGTCCATTATTGAGCAACCCTAATCTCAGATAAAGCAAAAGCAAAAATAGATTTATTTAAAAGAGACAGGGGAGGACATCACATCTTGGTAAAAGGTACTATAAACAATGAAGTAATATCAATACTAAATACATATGCACCAAGTGATATAGCATCCACATTTGTTAGAGGAGAAGTTAAGTGAATTGGAAGGAAGAAATAGACAGCAAAATTATACTAGTAGGGAACCTAAACCTTTCCCTCTCTGAATTAAATAAATTTAAGCACAAAATAAACAAGAAAGAAGTTAAAGAGGTGAATCAATTTTATAAAAGTTAGATATAATAAACCTCTGGAGAATACTGAATGGGGATAGAAAGGAATATAAACTTTCTCATTGGTATATGGCACTTATAAAAAATGACCCTGTATTAGGGAATAAAAATCTCACAACCAAATGCAAAAAGTCAGAAATATTATAATATGTTCTTTTTAGAACATGATACAATAAAAATTATGTGTAATAAAGAGCCATGGAAAGATAAACTAAAATTAATTAGAAATTAAATAATCTAATACTAAAGAATGAGTCAAACAACAAATCATAGAAACAATCAATAACTTCATCCAAGAGAATAATCATAATGACACAACATAGCAAAAGTTAAGGGATGCAATTATAGCAGGTTTTAGGGTCAATGTTATACCTCTAAATGTATACACACAAAAAAAATATAAAGAGGAAATCAATGAATTGGGATTACAAATGACAATACTAGAAAAGGAACAAATTAAAGATCCCAATTAAATACCAAATTAAAAATTCTGAAAATCAAATGAGAGATTAATAAAATTTTAACTAAGGAAATTATTGAATTAATAAATAAACTAAGAACAGGTTTTATTAAAGTAAAGCAATAAAATAGATAAATCTTTGGTTAATTTAGTGAAAAAAGAGAAGAAAACCAAATTATCAGTATCCAAAATGAAAAGCATGAATTCATCACCAAGGAAGATGAAATTAATTAGCAGTTATTTTTACCTAACTGTATTGCCAATGAATCTGACCATCTAAGTGTAATGGGTATATGTTTATAAAAATAAAAAATTCACAGATTAACAAAAGGGGAAATAAAATAAATAACCCCATTTCAGAAAAATGAAATTAAAAAGCCATCAAGGAACTCCATAAGAAAAATTAGTCAGGACCAGATAGATTTACGAATGAATTCTACCAAAGAAAAATTGATTTCAATACTATATAAACTCTTTGGAAAAATAGTTAAAGAAATACTGCTACCAAAATATTTTCATGATGAAAATATGGTGCTGATACCTAAACCAGGAAGAGCCAAAGCAGAGAAAGAAAATTATAGATCAACATCCCTAATGAATACTGATGCAAAAAATTTAAATAAAATATTAGAAAATATATTATAGCAATATGTTATGAGTATCATACATTATGACCAGGTGGGATTTATAGTAGGAATGCAGGGCTGGTTCAATATTAGGACAATGATCAAAATAATTGAACATATCAATAACAAAACTAATAGAACTCATATGAACATGTCAATAGATGTAGAAGAAGCTTTTGACAAATTATAACACCCATTCCTATCAAAAACACTAGAATATTTTAATAATATTTTAACAATGAATATTTTTAAGATGATAAGTAGCCTGAATCTAAAACTATCAGCAAGCATTATATGTAATGATGATAAGTTAGAAAATTTCCAACAAGATCCATCTATCTAACTATAGAAGCAAGGATGACCATTATTATCTGTTATTTAATATTGTACTGGAAAGGTTAGATTTAGCAAGAAGAGAAGAAAAAATAGAAGGAACTATAATAGGCAACAAGGGGGGGAAATATCCCTCTTTGCAGATGATATGGTGGTATACTTAGAGAATTCCAGAGAATCAACTAAAAATCTACTTGAAATAATTAACAACTTAGCAAAGTTGCAGGATTTAAAGTAAACTCACATAAACCATTGGCATTTCTTTATACTACCAAGAAAACCCAGCAGCAAAAGAGAGAAAGAGAAGTTCCATTATTCCATTTAAAATAACTAGACAATATAAAATATGTGGGAGTCAATCTGACAAGATCAAACCAGTAACAATATGAATGCAATTATGAAACACTTTTTGCACAAAGTCAGATCTAAATAATTTTTAAAATATCAGTTGCTCATGGGTAGGCCAAGATAATATGAAAATGATGATTCTACCTAAATTAATTCCTTTATTCAGTGCCATACCAATGAAACTACCAAGAAATTATTTTATAGTAATTGGAAAAATTATAACATTCTTCGGGAAGAATAAAAACTCCAAGATATCAAGAGAATTAATGAAAAGAAATGCAAGGAAGGGTTGGATAGCTATAACAGAACTAAAACTGTATTATAAAGTAGCAATCATCAAAACTACTTGGTACTGCCTAAGAAATAGAATGATGGATCAGTGGAATAAGTTAACTCTAGAAGACACGATGGTTAATGACTAGTAATCTACTTTTGATAAATCCAAAGACTCTAGCTTCTGAGATAAGAACTCACTATTTGACAGAAATTGTTGGAAAAACTGGAAAATGTTATTGCAGAAACTAGGCATAGACCAACATAACTAGGCATAGACCAACATCTTACACTGTATATTAAGATAAGGTCCAAATGGGTATAGCATCTAAATATAAAGGGTGATACCATAAGCAAATTGGGAGAGCAAGGAATTACCTGTCAGATCTATGGAGATGGGAAGAACGGATGACCAAACAAGAGACAGACAGCATCCTACATCCTATATCCAAGAAGAAAAAATATGAATTAGTCTCAGGTCATGGAATGTAATAGCAAGCACCCTAGCATACCCAGAGTGGCTGCCAACACATGTTCTTAAATCTGCTTTCCTAAAGGAAAGCAACACAAAAAGCATTAACAATCTTGCTTTAATCAATGAAACATACCATTCACCTAGTTCAGGCGAAGAAGTCAGCACCCCGAATTACAGAGTATACAAACAGATTACAAGCAGAAGTTATAAGAAGAAAGACAAACAAACAGGTCAGGCAGACAGGCCTCCAAATGTCCAACCATTACATCCATACCTAGTCAGTTACCAGAGAGGGAAGCATCAACATCTGGGTTTTTCAAAGCTGGGGGGCTCTCAACAGCTGCCCAGAGTCTTGTCTGGTCAAATCACACAACACTTCTCAAAGTGAGCCCCAAAGGAAAGCCTCCCAACAGCGTTCTTCTGGCTCAGAGAATGTAACAACCCTCTTGACCCACTGCCCAATCACAAAGTATCTCCTGAAAAACAAGCCTTAGACCACAAGCTCCAGGTGCACTTAAGCCTATCAGAGGGCCTAGGGACAGGGAAAATCTAAAATTTACATTCTCATTACATGGAAGAGCTCAAGAAGGATTTTGAAAATCAAGTAAGAGAGGTAGAAGAAAAATTGGGAAGCAAAGTAAGAGTGATGCAAGAAAATCATGAAAAACAACTTAACGGTTTGGTAAAAAGAGACACAAAAAAATACTGAAGAAAATATCACCTTAAAAATCAGACTAGGCCAAATGGTAAAAGAAGTCCAAAAAAAGTGAATAAGGAGAATTTCTTAAAAAGAAGATATGGCTAAATGGAAAAGGAGATCCAAAAGCTCTCTGAAGAAAATGATTCATTAAAACTTAGAATGGCACAAATGGAAGTTAATGACTTTTTGAGAAATCAAGGAGTAATACATCAAAACCAAAAGAATGAAAAATAGAAGACTTTTCATTGGAAAAACAACTAACATGGAAAATATATCCAGGTGAAATAATTTAAAAATTTCTGGGCTTCCTGAAAGTCATGATCAAAAGAAGAGCCTAGACATGATCTTTAAAGAAATTCTCAAGGAAATCTTCCCTAATATTCTAGAGTCAGAAGGTGAAATAGAAATTGAAAGAATCCACACAGAACCTCCTAAAAGAGTTCACAAAACAAAAACTGCCAGAAATCTTATAGTCAAATTCCAGAGTTCCCTGGTCAAGTAAAAAAATATGCAAGAAGCCAGAAAGAAGTGGATAATGGAGCCACAGTGAGGAAACCACAAAATTTGGCAGCTTCTACATTAAAAGATGAGAGGGCATGGAATATTCTAGAGGGCAAAGGAGCTAAGATTACAACCAATAATCACCTACCCAGCAAAACTGACAAAAATGGATGCATCAATGAGATAGAGGACTTTCAAGCATTCTTGATTGAAAAGATCAGAGTTGAATAGAAAATTTCACTTTCAAATATAAGACTCAAGAGAAGCATATAAAGTTAAATGGGAAATGAAAATCATAAGGGACGTAAGATTAAACTCATGTTTGTAATATTTGTAAACTCAAATATGTAATTTTTGTAATATTTGTAAACTCAAATATGTAATATTTGTAACTCATAAAACCTTTCTAATTATTGGGGCAGTCAGAAGGAGTGTATATGGACAAAGTGTGCAGATGTGAGTTGAATATAAAGGGATAAAATCTAAAAAAATAAAATTAAGGAACAAAAGAGTAATGTACCTTGATAGGGAGAGGGGGTAGTCAGAAACAAAACACTTTTGAAAAAGAGCAGAGTAAGAGGAGAGAGAGAATAGAGTAAATGGGAAGGGGGAATATGATTGAGGGAAATAGTTAGAAATAGTAACTGATAAATACAGTTAGAAATAGTAACTGATAAAAATTAAAGCAAGTTTCTCTGACAAAGGCCTTATTTTTCAAACATATAGAGAACTGAATTAAATTTGTAAAAATTGAGCCATTTCCCAATTGATAAATGATCAAAAGATATGATCAATTTTCAGATGAAGTAATCAAAGCCATCTATACCCATAAAAATACTCTAACTCAGTATTGATTGGAGTAATGCAAATTAAAATAATTCTGAGGTACTACTTCATGTCTTGGCTAATATTAGCTACTTAAGCTAATATTAAAATGAAACATATAAATATTATTAATAAATATTATTAATTAATAATATTAAATGAAATATATAAAATGAAACAGTTGTTGGAAATCCACTGTTAGTAGAGTTGAGAACTGATTCAAACATTCTGTAGAGTAATTTGGGACTATGCCCAAAGGGCTATTAAACTGTGCATACTCTTTGACCTAATAATACCACTACTAAGTCTGTATTCCAAAAGAGACAAAAAATAAAAAAGGAAAGGGATATACAAGTACAAAAATGTTTATAGCAGCTCTTTTCTGTGGGTAAAGAATTAGAAGTTGAGGGGAAACCCATTAATTGGGGAATGACTGAAAAAGTTATGGTATGTGAGTATGATGGGATACTATTGTATGATAAGAAATAATGAGCAGGATGCTCTCAAAAAACCTGGAAAGACTTGAATGGGTAGATGCAAAATGAAATGTACTGTATACAATGTATCAGCAATATTGTAAGATGATCAGTTGCGAGTGACTTAGCTATTCTCAGCAGAACAATTCAAGACAACTCCTGACTCTGTGGCCGGTGCTCTTACACACTGAACCACCTAGCCACCCCTAGACCAATAATTCTTAAATTATCTCTCCTGGATCTGTTCTTCATGTTTGTTGTTTTTCCAGTGAGATATTTTACACTTTCTTCCAATTTTTGAATCTTTATGTTTTGTTTGACTGAGTCTTGATTCATCATAGAGTCCTTAGCTTCAATTTGACTGATTCTAATTTTTTTGTGAATTATTTTCCTCAGTTAGTTTTTGAAGCTCCTTTTCCATATCTTCAATTTCCATTTTTTTGAAGTTTTACATAGTTTATTCATGGCCAGGTGAAAAATTATCTTCACAGATAAACATAATCCATAGTGCCTTTTATTCTTTCTTTTTGCCAGCACTGACATTTGCCTTTGCAGGACCCCTGTCTTTCTTCATTCTGTTCTTGTGTTCCTTTTGCTGCTTTCTTGAGGTCTTTTTCTTCTCATACAGGCCATGCCTTGCAATTCTGTGCTTTGGTTCATTTTTCTTTGCATAGTCAAGGGAATCATAAATCATGCCAAAGCCTGTTGTTTTGCCACCAGCAAAATGGGTTCTGAATCCAAAGACAAAAATGACGTCTGGAGTTGTCTTGTACATCTTGGCTAGTTTTTCTCGAATTTCAGTCTTAGGCACTGTGGCCTTTCCAGGATGAAGGACATCTATAACCATCTGTTTGTGCTGAAGAAGTCTGTTTGTCATAAACTTTCTGGTTCTGATGGTTACAGTGTCGTTTGCTCTTGGAGCGCAGTTCCCGGCTAGTTTCAACATCCGAGCGAACAAGAGGCCTCCAGGAGATGGGCTGAAAGAAGAGTCCAGAGCCGAGCTGAAGGATGGCACAGATGCAAGACAGATGGCATCTAGACCCCAGGAAGACTCACCATGGTCTTCAATTTCCATCTTTAGGGAGGTATTTTCTCCAGTTAGGTTTTGAACCTCCTGTCCCAGTTCACAAATTTTACTTTTTAAGGATTTGTTTTCTTCAGTGAAATATTTTTTTCAAATTTGGTCACTATAGATTTAAATTTATCTTCTAACTCTCTAATTTGGCTTTTAAAATCTTTCTTGAGCTCCTCCAAGAATGCTTTCTGGGCTTGAGACCAGCTCATATTTCCTTCTGTGGTCTCAGGTGTGAGTATAGAGTCCATGTTGTCCTCTGTATTTGGTTGTTCTTGCTCGCTATAATAAGACTGGATAGTTTTTCTTGCTTTTGATTTCTCAGCTTCCTTCTTACCCATTGTGATAGCCTATTTCCTCACTTTGCTTCTCAGGCTGGGAGGTAAGGGCCTGTTGTTGCTTTTGTGTGCTGTAGCCTATGGATGTCTAGACTCAGGCCAAAGGCAGGACTCTCATTGTTTCCCCTGAGTTAGCCTGAGGCCCATAGAGTAATGTGAGGGGGAGGGGTCGGCTGGCCTCTTCAGATTTCCTCCTGTGTGCCTCTGAGCAACAGCACTGGTGTCTTCAGATTCCCCTAGTGGTGCTAAGGCACAACTGGTCTTGTGTTGTTAGTGCTTGCTGGCTCTACCCCCCCTAGGCTTCAAGAGCTCCTGTTGGTCAGCTGAGGTGGGGCTTATTGGGACCCCTCCTGCCCTGCACTTCAGACTCCTTTTTGCTTCAGTTACACCCTTCCTCAATGACTCTGAAGCCTGAAACTATTTCCACTACTTCAGGATTTTTCTTTTAGTGCGACATCTGGGTTTTCTGGGTCAGGGAGGGGGAATCAGAGCAGCTAGGGTTTACTCCATTATCTTGGTTCCTGGAAGTTCAGATAGGTGATTTTTATTCATCCAGGCTATGAACTGATAGCCCCAGGATGATCTGTTATTACTGTTGTGGGCCCTTTGCTTTCTCTTACACACCTCCAACCAATCCTCTGTCTTACAGTGAGACAGCTGCGAATCGCCCTTGGGCTGGGTAAGTCCTCTGGCTGGGGCTCCTTCTCACTCTGCTGTAGTCTGCTTTCAAGTCCATGCTGGTGCAGCCTCCACATGCTCTGCACTTCCCCTGCCCAGACCTACATGGGCACTTTCATGGGCTAGGAATCTGCCATGCTCGGTATCCCAATGAATTCTGTCACTCTAAAACCCATTCACATTCACTTTTTTAAAATTTAGTGATGGAATTCATGGAGGAGCTTAGAAAAGTTCCTTCTTCCATTATGCCATCTTGGCTCCCCACTCTCTTGTAAATTTACTTAACCACAATTGACAAAGAGGACCAGGGTGTTTCCCTCCATTCTAATTTTTTTAAAGCGATTGGTGTTAAGTAACTTGCTCAAGGTTACACAGCCAGTCTTTATTTATGTATGGGTGCTCATTTTGAGACCAGAACTGATCCAGGTTCCTCCCGACTCTGGGGCCGGTGCTCTTACTCACTGCACCACCTAGCTGCCCCTGTTCTAATTTTTAAGGAATTATTTTCTTCAGTGAGTTTTTGACCGCCTTTTTTATTTGGCCAATTCTGCCTTTTAGGGCATTATTCTCTTCATTAACTTTTTGGATCTTTTTTGCCATTTTAGTTCATTTATTTTTTAAGGTGTTATTTCCTTCAGCATTTGTTGGGTCTCCTTTCACAAGCTGTTGACACATTTTTCATGATCTTCTTTTATCACTCTCATTTCTCTTCTCAATTTTTCTTCTACTTCTTTTAATTGATTCTCAAAATCCTTTTAGAACTCTTCCATGACCTATGACCATATCATATTTTTCTTGGAGGCTTTGGATATAGTATCTTTGACTCTATTGCTTCTTCTGGTTGTGTGGTTTGATCTTTGTCACCAAAAAAATATTCTATAGTTTGACATTTTTATGCTTTTTGCTAATTCTCCCAGTGAATTACTTAACATTTTAACTCTTTATTAAGGCAGGATCCTGCTTTCAGTGGAAAGGTTGGTGGTAGTGTACTGTCCCAAGCTTTAGGGTTTTTGTGTAGCTGTTTTCAGAGATAGCTCTAGGGACCTGTAAATTTTCAGTTTTTCTAAGGTGATAATATCAAAGAAGAGGCATTTTCTCCTCTCCTGGCCTTTGTTCTGGCCCTTGAGTGACCACAAACACTCTTTTCAGCCTTGAAAATGTGAGGAGGATTCCCTGTCTACCACTGCCACAAGTTCCAGGTCAGGGCTCTCTTCACCCCAGGACTTTCACCCAGGACTGCAACCCAGATCCAAGCAGGTCAAAGTAAGAGAATCCTGCCTCAGCAACAGCAAAGAGATCTCTGCAATCCCCCTCTATAAGCCACTCAAATGCCACACAGGCTGTGGGCTGAGAGTTCTGGAAGCAGCTGCTGCTGCCTCCACCACCCTGAGCTGAGGTTTAACCAAGCTTCTCTTTCCACCCTGGGGCTGGGGCTAGACAGCACTTTTCTCTCACCCAGATCCCACAGTCCTTTCCTACTGATCTTCCAAGTTTTTTTTTTTTTTTTTTTTGGTGTTGGTGGGTTGAGAAATCTGGAAACCATGACAGGTACCAGATTCAGTCTCCTGAGGCCTGTTTTGGCCCTGTGCTGGGCAGGCCACACTGGACTTCACTCTTCTCTCAGACTGGTACAACAGACCCTTCCTGTCCACCTACCTGGTAGTCTTCAACTGAAAATATGTGTTTCATTCTCTTGTTTTATGTGTTCTGTGCTCTAGACTTTGTTTAGAGTAATTTTCTTTTAATCTTTATTTTTTATTTTATTTTATTGCTTTTTGTTTTGGAGGGCAGGACAATTGGGGTTAAGTGACTTGCCCAAGGTTACATGGCTAGTAAGTGTTATGTGTCTGAGGCTGGATTTGAACTCAGGTCCTCTTGACTTCAGGACTGGTGCTCTATTCACTGTGCCATCTAGCCACCCCTACAGTACTTTTTTATAAGTATTTGGAGGGGTTTGTAGAGAGCTCAAGGAAGTCCCTGCTTTTACTCCACCATCTCTGGGAAAAAATTGATTTTATTTTTCCATAGGATAGAGTAACGGTTCTGCTATACCTTCAATGACATTCCAACTCTGGTTAGTAGTAAGAACTATCTTGAAACATGAATAACTTGGATATTTATAAGTACACATTCTCTCTTGGGGGTTGATTTTGTGGATTCAATGGGTACATGAAATATGACAGTTTCTTAAGCTACTTAAGCAAATGATAGTTTAGAGTAAGGTTAACGAGAGATTCACATCATACTGAGCCCTTTCTGATGCAGAACAGGATTGTTAGGAGATATCAGTGTGGTAGTTCATGTAAACAAATCCAAATTTTGAACTGTATGTTTTAGATGAATCCATTGTTTTACTTTTTAAAATATTTTATTTCTTTCAAATTATATGTAAATATTTTAATATGCAAGTGTATATATGTATATGTATATATGTATATATATTTTAATTTTGTGTCTCCTTCCCACCTTTCTCCCCTCCCAATTTGATATAGGTTAAAGTTTTAAAAAGTATGCTTCTATCTTTATTCAGACTCCATCAGTTATTTCTCTAGAGGTGGATAGTACTTCTCAACAGTAGTCCTCAGAAATTGTCTAATACTATTGTATTACTGAGATTGGCTATATCATTCACAGTTGATCATTGTACAATATTGAAGTTACTATATACAGTGTTTTCCTGGTTGTGGTCACTTCACTTTGCATCATTTTGTGTAAGTCTTTCCAAATGTTTCTGAAACCATCTCACTCATCATGTATTACGTCATAGTTGTATTCCATCACAATCATATACCAAAATTTCTTCAGCCATTCTCAAATCAATGGGCATACCCTCAATTTCCAATTCTTTGCCAATACAAAAAGAGATGCTGTTAAGATTTTTGTATGTATGAGTCATTTTTTTTTTTTACTCTCTTTGGGAGACAGAGTGATGGTATTGCTGGATCAAAGGGTTTGCAAAGTTTTAGAGCCTTTTGGGCATATCTCCATATTTCTTCCCAGAATGGTTGGATCAATTCAGAATTTTATCAACAGTGTATTAGCTTCCCAATTTTCCCCCATCTTCTTCAACTTTTATCATTTTCTTCTTCTGTCACACAATTAAATCTGACATGTATACTTCTGAGTTGTTTTAGTTTGCATTTCTCTAATGAATAATGATTTAGAGCATTTTTGTATGTCTGTAGAAAGCTTTGATTTCTTTGTCTGAAAACTTCCTGTTCATATTCCTTAACCATTTATCAATTAAGAAATGACTCATAGGGGTGCCCATCAATTGGGGAATGGCTAAACAAGTTGTGGTATATGAATGTAATGGAATATTATTGTGCTATAAGAAACGAGGAGGTGACGGATTTCATAATTACCTGGAGAGACTTATACAAACTGATGCTGAGCGAGAAGAGTAGAATCAGAAGAAATTTGTATACAATCACAGACATACCATATCTGTGATGACCAACTTTGACAGACTGAACTCTTTTCAGCAATGCAGTGATATAAGTCAATCTCGAAAGACTCAAGAAAGTGAGAAATGTGCCATCCAGAGATATAACTAGAAAGAACTGAACCTGAATCCTGATGGAAGCAAACTAAATGATCTTTTTCTTTTCATTGTTTGGTTTTATTTCTTCCTCACCATCCTTCATCCCACCCAGTACAATATGCCTTTGTAGTTGGAATAATGTCTAATATGAAAGCATTTGCAGATCCTATACTGGACTATATGCTGTTGTGGGGGGAGGGGGGAGAGAAGTAAAGGAAATTTGAAAATCAAGGAACTATGGAATTGAATCTTGTTAACTGCAACTAAACTAATAAATTAATTTAAAAAAGAAATGACTTATATCCCTATAAATTTGACAAATCTCTATATATTTGAGAAATTGCTGGGCTTAAAATTATCCAACCTACAATAAAAGAGACTGAGGCAGAGCTCTGAGCCAATGGACCTTTATTAAAAAGTTCATGGTTCCCTATAATGAAGTAGACCTCAGAACTTCCTAATGGTCTGAGATGCCTCCTTTTTCTCTACCTTGTTTTTAGAGGGTTGGCTACCCAAATATATATATATATATATATATATATATATATATATATATATATATATATATATTAAAGCACAGTGAAATACAGAATCTTGCTAAGTGATAGATCATGTGCTTGAGGGCCAAAATTAACATGTCAGCAGAGGCATCACAGGTTGGGCAAAGCATAAGACTAAGTGATCATAAGATGATCACTTGCTCATGGTAGACAAGAGAGAGTGAGATCCAGAGGTAAAATAAATTGGGGGCAAACACACAAGGCATCCCACCTGTATTAGGCTTGGACATGGAATTTGGGCAAAATAGAATGGCAATATCTTTGTAGCATTCTTCTGGCTGTACAAGTGAGTCTCATAACTTGATCAACAACTAATGAACATTGCATTAAAGTTTGAGGCCCACTCTAAGAACCTATCTATCCATATATCATTTATGTAGAATATCAAATTGATTAATACCTATTGAATAGGGTAGGGGTCCAAATGAAGTATTTCTCACAAAATTAGACCTTTATAAAAAAGACTTCCTGTAAATTCACCCCCTCCCCAGTTTACTGCTTTCTTTCTAATTTTGGCTAATTTTGGCAGAAACTTAACAATTTAATGGAAACAAAATTATCCATTTTACATTTTAAAAGCCCTCTATCTCTTATTTTGTCATATATTCTTCCTTTTTCCATAAACCTAATACAGAGATGATGCCATGCTCTTTGAATTTGCTTATGGTATTGTTCTTTATGTCTAAATCATGTACCCATTTTGATCTTATTTTGGTATGAGGTGTGATATATTGATCCATACATAGTTTTGGCCAAACTTGCATTCTAGTTTTCCTAGCATATTTTGTCAAATAGTGAGTACTTGTCCCAAAAGCATGGATCTTTGGGTTTATCAAATACTAAAGCACTATGGTGATTTACTACAGCTTCTTGTGTATCTAAAACTATTTTAATGATCCAGCACTCTATTTTTTTATCCAATGCCAGATTATTTTGATGCCTACTATTTTATAATATAGTTGTGACTTGGCAATCCTATACAACATTCCTTCACATTTTGAAATATTCCTTTGATATCTTGATCTTTTTTTCTTCCAATGTATTTTAGTATTTTTCTAGTTCTCTATAAAATTTTTTGTAGTTTTATTAGTATGACAATAAATAAACTATTTAATTTAGGGAGAACTGTCATCTTTATTATATTGGCTAAGTCTACCTGTGAGCAATTAATGGTTTTTCCATATGTTTAGCCCTGACTTTATTTGTGTGAAATGTGTTTTATAATTGTATTCATAAAGTTCCAGTGTTTAACTTGACAGATAGACTTCAAAGTATTTTATATTATGTAAAGTTATTTTAAATGAATTCTCTCTTTTTGTGTCTACTGCTGAAATTTGTTGGTAATATATAGAAATGCTGATGATTTATGTGGGCTTATTTTATATCCTACAACTGTGGTAAAAATGTTAATTACTTCAATTACTTTTTTAGTTGATTCTCCAGGATTCTCTGAATATATCTTCCTATCATCTGCAAAGAGTGATAGTTTTGTTTCCTCATTGCCTATTTTAATTCCTTAATTTTTTTCGCTTCTTATTTTTATACATAGAATTTCTCTTACAATATTGAATAATTGTCATGATAATGGGCATTCTTGATTCACCTTTCTTCTTATTGGAAGGTTTCTAGATTATCCAGATTTCAGATAATGCTTGCTAATGGTTTTAAATAGTAGCTACTTATCATTTTAAAGTTCCATTTATATCTATGTTTCTAGTTTATTTAATAAGACTAAGTGCTGTATTTTGCCAAAAGCTTTATCTGCATCTTTTGAGATATTTATATTATATTCTGATCATTTTGTTACTGATATGGCCAATTATTTTTACCTAATATTAGACTAGCCCTGCCTTTTTGGTATAAACCCCACTTAAGGTGTATGATCCTTGTGATATATTGCTATAATTCATTGCTAATACTTTATTTTAATTTTTTGCAAAAATATTTATCAGGGAAGTCAGTCTATAGTTTTTTTTTCTCTGTTGTTGTTTTTCTTGGTTTAGAATAAGCACCATATTTATGTCAAAAAGGAATTTGATAGGTCCCTTTTTTGTTTTATTCCTAAAATACTTCTTATAATATAAAAATTAATTTTCTTTATGTTTTTGGTAGAACTTACTTGCTACTCCATATTAACCTGGAGATTTTTTCTTAGGGAGGTCATCGATGTCTTGTTAATTACTTTCTAAGATTGTGCTATTTAAGTATTTTATTTCCTCTTAATATGGGCAATTTATTTTTACAAATATTCATTCATTTCACTTAGATTGCTAGATTGGTCTATAATTGGGAAAAATCACTCAATAATTGCTTTAATTTCCCTTTGGTTGGGGAGATATAAAGCCACACAGGACCAGCTTTCCAGAAGAATGCAATTGTGGAGAGCTTTTTAAGACTCTAATTCCATAGTATAGTGAAAACTCTATTCAGTAACAAATCAGAGCAAAACATTCATGGAGAATCAAAGTACAGCATTCAAAATGTTACAGCTTATCACAGATAATAAAAATACAGCATTCACAACAATTTATCACTAAAATGGCCACATGGTTTTCACCAAAGTGGTCACAATAGTTTTCAACAAAGTACAATCATTTAGTAATTCAATCATCCAATCATCCTTTAGGAGGCTTGCCTCCTTAAGGGTCACAAAATACAGTAGTCAATGTTCTCCACTCATGGGCCACACTAAGTTACAAATCAGTCACTATTCAGTCATCAGTCACTACACAGTAACTTGTTAAGTGGTAGTGGAAAATGCACAGGCCGTCCACCCCTAGGTCACAGTAAATCATAATCTTCTCAGTCAGTACACAGTATCCAAATAAAGTCTTCTTTCAGCTTGACTCAAGGCTGGCTTTCAGCTTCCATGGTTCCTCTTCCATGGTCCCAGGTCCAACTATCACCTTGATTCAAAGGCAAGCAGGTCCCAGTTCCTTTGTCCAGTTCTTCATCCAGTTCCCATTCCATATTGAAGCTCACAGTATCCAGTCCTCCTCAAGTCCTTCATAGTTCCTCTTTCTGGGAAGACAAACCTTGACAGAACAGCAATAATATTCATACATATTGCCAGCACCATCATCAATTCACTATCTACCTGTGAAATCAACTCAGACCCACCACAAGTTCTGAGAACTCAACACAATCACCAACATAGAAATCAACACAGACCCACAAACAAGGTCCAAGAGGTCAGCACAAATCATCAGTAAGGTCCCAGGACCTCCAAAACCCTCATCCAGACTTCTGTACACATACAACCAGGAAATCCTCTTTTAGAGCTTCCAGTAAGGTCCAGGGCTTCTTTAAACAAACATCAACACAAAGTGTAGACAAACAGAATGCTGGGATACCACAAGTTTTCTCCTTGATTCTGCCATCACAAGAGTCTTCTACTCAGTTCCTGCTGTCTCTAGCCCTGGGGCTCTCCTTATATAGTCATTAGCTCCTCCCCAGGAGTTCACAAGTTCTAGGGTTCACAAGGTGTGGAGTTCAGAGCTTCTGTTTTTTAACAGACTGAAACAAGGTGTTAATTCAATAGCTGAAACAAGGTGTGAACTCCTCTTGTGCTTGCCATTACAGGAGGAATTCACTCTTTTAATTTTTAATATTGAAATTTGTTCTTTTTTTAAAATACTTTTATTTATTAGTTCAATGAATTTCTTACTTTCAGCTATAATAATCTCTTCTTTGCTTTTCAGGATTTTTGATTTGATGTATAGCAAATTTAAAAATTTGCTTTTTCTGTTTTTTTAAAGTTGGAAGCCAATTCATTGATCTGCTCTTTTTCTCTTTTGCTGATCTAAGCCTTTAATAATATAAAACTTCACCTAATACCATTTGAATACATGTTGCCCCATTGTTATTTTTCTCCTTAATAAAATTATTGACTCTTTCCATGATTTGTTCTTTAAACTACTCATTCTTTGGGAATAGATTAATTACTTTCCATGGTCAGTTTTTGGGTAGGTGCTGCTGTTTTGGGGGATGGTTCTGCGGATCTGTAAGTTTTCAGTTACTCCAAGGTGGTATGATCTAAGGTTATGTGTAGTCACTGCTTTCCTGGTCTTTGCAGTGATCTGTGAGTGACAAGAAGCATTCTTTTCATTCTAGAACTGTGTCCAGGATTCCCACTCCTGCTAGTGCATCCCCTTGCCCTGGAACTGCAACCTAGTACTACATATGGTCAATGCAACAGAGTAATTCACCAAGTTTTGGCAAATTGTCTCCTATAATCTCCTTCTGACTTGTTTGTCCTCATTCACCTCTATGGGCTGAGAGCTCTGCTGAAGTGAAGAAACTGCCTCCAAGGTCTGCTGCTGGTTTACTGGGCAAGGTTATCTTTTGGTTTTCTGGGCATAACCTGTGTTGTAACAGCCCACACTGGACTGATACCCCTTTTCACCACATTGAAATGAATCTTTTTCTGCCCAACTTCTGAGGTATCTTTTGTTTTTGTTTTGTTTTGTTTTGGGTCTGCCACACCAGAATTCATTTTGAGATGCTATTTTAACATTCTTTACAGGAGAATATCCAAGAGCTAAGGAGAATCCAACACCTTGGCTCCATTCCCCGTTCCATTGTTTTGGAAAGAAAATCTGTTCTCTTGTCTTTAAAATATGATTTTTATCTTGTCCTTTTTTGTTGCTATTTTCAGCTGTGGAATTGTGGGGAGGTTTGAGATCTCATAATTTCATTACAGTCCAAGAATATAGTCTGAGGCATACATACATTTTCTTTTTCTTTTTTTTTATTTTCAAATTTCCTTTACATACATACATTTTCTACCTTTGGAATAGAACATTTTATAATCACAATTCTTCTCTAGAGTGTCCCTAGAAGTAAATCTGCTAATTGTGGGTGCTGAATTTCATTTCTGAATTCGCAGGTGTATGGAAAAAAATTAAGTTTAATATCAAAAGATATTTTACAACTTTACCATATTAAATTAAAATGTTCCCTGAGATAAACTAAAGAACAAGTCTTGTTTTTCCCTTTCCCTATTTTTATGGAGGGGATCTAAGCACAAATAAGTGTAGTAACTCTCTATAGTCTCACAATGGCAGAATAATAGAAGAGGCAGGATTTAAGCCTATATATGAGTACTTCCATTCCAGAAATTTTTTTCTTGATCTGCTAAACTCACAGTTGTATACAGAAAGCAAAAATTTCTTATTTTATAAAAGACAGATTGCAACAATGATTTTTTAATGTATTTTAATAAGTAAGTGAACATCTTACTTTTCTGAAGAAAATAAGTGTTATTTTCTTCATATACAAAAATGTCAATAGGTAGCATGTCTGGGGCTATTTCTTTTCTTTTTTTTTTTTTTTTTAAAGCAATTGGGGTTAAGTAACTTGCTCAAGGTTACACGGCTAGTCATTATTTGTGTGTGGGTGCTCATTTTCTGAGGCCGGATTTGATCTCGGGTCATCCCAACTCCGAGGCCGGTGCTCTTACTCACTGTGCCACCTAGCCACTCTGGGGTTATTTCTAAAATAATGGGAAAGGACTTGAATTAAACCAATCACACTAACTCATTGGATCCACCTTTATCATCAGTTCTATGCATTTACAAAATAGCTAGCTAGAGTTAAAAATGTATAGTCTATGATCATATCAAGAACAAAATTAACGTTTCAATCCTACTCATCATGAGAATCTTTCAAGCTGACATCCTTAGTCTTGTGCTTTAACAAATTTCAATAACCAATCATAGACTGAAAAAACACATATACA
Organism: Gymnobelideus leadbeateri; assembly: GCA_011680675.1. Classification (NCBI taxonomy): domain Eukaryota; kingdom Metazoa; phylum Chordata; class Mammalia; order Diprotodontia; family Petauridae; genus Gymnobelideus; species Gymnobelideus leadbeateri. The sequence goes on from WOXC01003306.1 coordinate 157,795, forward strand.
CACATCAGTGAATTTGGATCTTTTTTAGTAAAAGAATACCCCATTGAAAGAAATATTTCACAGTTAAATCTCATTTTCTTGTGCTTATATGTGGCTAGTTAAGTCATCTTAATTCTGATCAGGTTTCATGGCCTACTTCCTTTACCCCTTTACAACCTTTATAGATAAGAAAAAAACTTATTTAGTGCCTAGACCACAGAAGAATCCAAATAAATGTATATTGAATGAAAAAAATGGATGAAAATCAAATGTTAATAAGTGATCAAGTAAAAAGATATGTACATATATGAACAAAATTTTGTACATTAGTGCTTTGGAGTACATAAGAGAAAGAGTAATTCATTGTTTAGTATTTAAATGTTCCATTTGTATATTTTTAGTTATTATCAACAAAATCATCCTCAAGGATAATTTAAATTATCTTTGTTCACTTTTTGCAATAGTTTTATTCCTTTCCACCTTCAACTACAAAATAATAGTAATACTATCTAACAGTCATTCAATCTTTTGAATTTTCCAGAATACTTGCTATGTATTTTCTCATTTAGTGTTTGTCAGCTCCCTTGACCACTTTTTAAATGGAAATTGAGCTTGATTCAATGAATCTTGATTCAAACAAGGGACTCATGAATTCAACTACTACCTATAAAACTTAGGGCAAGCTAATTAATTTCTCTGGGTCACATTTTCCTTCCCTGTAAAATAAGTTATTTCAATGTAGATGACTTCCCAGTTCCCTTTCACCTTTATAACTATAGTTCTAAGGCTAGTCTAAGTAAAATGACCAAAACCATTTTGAGGCATTGTTCTCCTCATTGACTTTTTGTAGCTCTCTCACCATTTGATCTAGTCTATTTTATTAAGGTGTTATTTTCTTCTGTATTGTATGTGTGTGTTCTCTACCAAGATGTTGATTTGTTTTTCATTATTTTCTTACATCACTCTCATTTCTCTTCCCAATTTTTTTCTACTTCTCTTACTTGATTTTCAAAATCCTTTTTGAGTTCTTTTATGACCTGAGATCAATTCATATTTTTCTTGGGGGCTTGGTAGAAACTTTGAGTTTGTTTTCTTCTCAGTATGTGTTTTTATCTCCCTTGTCACTATAACTTTCTATGGTTAGAATTATTTTTCTGTTGTTTTCTAATTTTCCCAACCTATTTATTGACTTTTAACTCTTTGTTATGATAACACTTTGCTTCCAGGGTGGAGGGAGCAGTATCCCAAGCTTTAGGGGTGTATGCAACTGTTTTCAGAGATACTTCTAGGGACTTGTAAATTTTCAGTTCTTCCAAGTCATTATGATCTCAGCAGAAGAGGTGTTTATTACTCTCCTGTCCTATGGTCTGGTATGTGTATGACCACAAGCACTCTTTTCTGTCTTGGAACATGGAGGAGGGTCCTGGTTCTTCCTGGGCCTCAAACTCGCATCTGCTAGAGCTTCTCCTAGCCCTAGAACTGCCACCAAGGACTGAGACCCAGATTTGAGTATGAGCAAAGCAAGAGATTCCTGCCTCAGTGCTAGCAAAGATATCCCTCTATAATCTCCTTTTGACCAGTTTTTTAACACCTTACTGTCTGTTAGGTAATAGCTCTAGAAGTAGCTGCTGCCACTACTGATTCAGTGGTTCCCAAGGCCTGCTCCTGGTTTTCTGTGGCTGGGTCTATGCTGGCAACACCTATGCTGGACTGTGCTCTACTCTCACCCAGGTGCAAGGTCCTACTGACCTTCTAAGTTGTCTTTGGCTTTTGTGGGTTGCTGCCACTGGTTCAGTAGCCTAGAGGCCTTCTCTGGATTTGCCAGAGCCTGGTCTGTTCTGGCTTGCCCTGGACTGGACTGTGCTCATCTTTTACTCTTGTGCAACACACCATTCCTGATGACCTTCTAAGTTGTTTTGGGACAGAAAATTGTTTCACTCTTTCTTTGTGTGTGTTCTCCCACCCTGGAATTTATTCAGAGTCATTATTTAAAGGTATTTGGATGGGTTTGGGGGAGAGCTCAGGTGAGTTCCTACCTTTACCCTACCATCACAGTTCCACCTCCCCTCAGACCTATTTAAAACCTATATATTTTATGGTAATACCTAAAATAATGGACATCTCAGATCAGATCTCATGTCTCTGTGTGATTAAAGTATATATGTATGTGTATGAATATAAACATATATGTATATATGTACACATGTGAGTAAATATATACATATGTATACACCCACACATATATGTGTGTATGTGGTAAAGATTATGTTCTCTTCAGAATAATGTTTAGAAGTCATATTGCAAGAAATGTTAAATTTCAGTTAGAAGTTATTGAAAATATATATCATTTTCCCATTCAAATTCATGGTCCCCTGGAAATCTACATAGAGACTTCTTGGGTATTTGCAGACCTCAGATTAAAAAGCTCTAGACAAAAACATGTTGCTGGATCTATTAGGAAGTACACATCACTGCATTAGATTCCTGGGGCCTCACTTATTCTTTTTTCCTTTCAGTTTGACTTGCTGACTTGATTAGATATGTACACAATCACAGTGGTGGCAAGGGTGTTAAACAAACACAAGCAGAAATCCAAAATGAGATGACAAGCAAAAAGTAACAGGTCTTTTAAGACAAACAATTCCCTCACAGCATGTTTCATATTGGCTATCTGACCTTGGTCTCTATCAAGCAGAGTTCTTGAAAACATTTTCCCCTCTATGATCTATCATATATACTAACAGTCCAAGTGTGCGGGTGTGTGGGTGGGTGGGGGCAGGGTATTGTTGTATATTGATGTATATTACTTAAACAAGATGGCTTATATTCTCCAGGGTTTGAAGCAGAAGATGCCCTAACAGCCAGAATTATTTTCTTTTTTTCCTATGAATGGTCTGATTTATCTCCTCTATCATGCTAAAAATGTGTCAGGCACACATCTATTTTTAAATGTTTCAAGAAATTAAAAAAATAGAGCTGAAATGAGGGTATTAAGATTGCATTTACCATTTTCTTCATGCCCTAACACACAAACATATGCTTTTACATAGAATGGACATACATAATTGTATGATGTTTTTAAAGGGATATCGTAATTGTACATGATGCCCAAGAATGGGCTGCATCACAGAAGTGTGTTTCCTTGAGATTTTTTTTAAATTAATAAAGTCTCTAAGGTAGCACTATCTTACTTTTCTTTTATTTTTGGGTAATATTGGGGCTTAACAGTTCTAAAACATATGTAAAAATCTGCTATCTGTAGAGGAGAGTTTTCAATTTCAGAACATTTAAGTAGTTTGTTGGTTACTCTTGAATAAGTAGATTAAATACAAAGAGTTTCTTACTTTTTCATTTCTTTTGCCTCGTGGTCATTATTTACAGTGATAAAACACTTCTCCTCTTTCAGGTTCCATAGGCCATGCAACGCCGGAGGCACTTTAGCAGTTTCTGAGAATGTTGCATGTATCCAACAGTTACTGTGGTCCCAGGTACATTTTAAATCCAAGTTATGGTAAAAAATCTTATAAGCATCTTTCTATTGCAGTAAATCAGTGACACTTCAGGTACAAGCATGTTTAGAAGGTAGACAATGAAAATTACAGATCATCTTTGACCAAAACATATCACACTGTGGTAGGGTTTTAGCAGCCATACTTGGAGTCACTGATTATGAAAGGTGCCTTCTGGGACAATACTTTTTCTTAGATTGCTATAGATGTGGTGCAGTGAATACAGTACCAGAGCTGAAGCCAGAAGAATCTTAGTTCAAATCTAGCCTTAAATACTTACTAGCTGTGTTATCCTGTGCAAGTCACTTTACCCTGTTTGTCTGAGTTACTCATCTATAAAATGATCTGGAGAAGGAAATGGCAAACCATTACAGTATCTTTGCCAAGCAAACCCCAAATTGAATCATGGACATAACTAAACAACAACAAAAAGATGTTCCTATGCTTAGTGCGTGGGTCCATAAATTGTTGGCATAAGCTTATTCTAGGGCAATTGGAATAAGGAGGAAAATACTTGTGATAAAGATAAAAGGAATGAGAGAATGAACAGGAATTGATAAATAGCTACCAAGTTACAGAAGAGCTGGATTAAGAACTGGTAAAAATCAAGACATCAAGTGGTAGAATGAGTTTTGTGGGAATGGTATACGTGTCCTGTTTTAGATATATTGAGTTCTATGATTTGGGGCAGGAAGGATTAGAAACAAACTGTATCAGAACAAAACAAGAGAAAAAGGCATAGTGAATTGGGATCAGTGTGAAGTAATGCAGGGCAAATGTGAGTAGTAGCTGGGAACAAAACAAAAGCAAACCCCAGGTGGATTCCCAATAAGTAATACTACCTTGATGGAGTGCTGCTCTCAGGTGCTGGTATTTGAAGGGCCTGCACTGGTTGTCTGGAATTGCTCTGTCCTATGGGAGGCCAGTTGTCCAAATGTTAAACAGGAGTTAATTGAATTGTACATAGACTTAGAGCTAGAGGCAAACATTAGACTTTTGTGCCCAACTCTCTTATTTTTACAGATGATGAAAGTGAGAAAAAGAATTTGTATGACTTTCCCAGAGTCTCTGATTTAGAACCGCAGGGCACTGGAAAACCCTCCAGATGTGGTTATACAAAGTCCTAGTTCATTCTCTGTGTTGTAAACTATTGAATCAGGATGTTTGATTAGGATTTAAAATAATCATATCTCTGCTTCCCTAGTCGTGGCTCTTTTCCCAGAACTCTCAATGTACTGCCACTCCATCATGTCAAATTGGGAGATTGATACCTAATCTTAGTGCCATTGGAATTCAGATAAAGAAAAGACTATTACGGAGTAGAATTAGTCCACTTTTGGAGGTTAGATCTTTTATTGGTGCTATGATGATTATTAATTGCTTAATTACCAATCAGATTTTGTAATTTTTAAAAATATTTTATTGATTTTTGTGTCTCTTTTAAATCACTATTAGTCTCCCCATGATGAGAACCATGGAAGTTACCTCAGCTTTGACTGTCCTGAGTCAATGACCCTGTAACTTACATTGTTATAATAATATGGTACTAAAGCAATCACTCTATCATAGGGGATATGATGGTGAAGGCCTCATCTGAGTCTCCACATAACTGCTGTGAGAGTTTTGGGGTTTTGTTTCTGTTAAATTAGATGTGAAGCCCGGAGACATCTGGAGAAGGAAACAACAAACCAAAGACATCTGGTATTTCTTTCAAGAGTGATAGAGATCAAATTGACATTGATTGTGATCACTCCCATGGAACAAGTTATTAAGTAACAAGCTATGTGTTTTGGTATTAAGACATCAATATATCCATGGCAACAACTCATAAGGTGATAGATGTATTATCACTTTTGTGGTTTTCACTAGCTTCAGCTGAAATCAGGTTGAACTAGTTTCCCCATTTTCTTTTTTGGCAAAGACATATTAATTCACTAATGTAGGATCTTCTGGTTAGAAAATTCTCTTTATCAACACAGATCAACAACCGTTTTGCATTTTAGAATCTTAGGGAGTTATATGAGACAATAAGAGGTTAGCTGACTTGCCAAAGGTGACATAAACAGTATGTTAGGGAGGTAAGGCAAGAACCCAGGTATTCTTGACAAAGCCTTACTTTCTAGCCAGTACGTCACACTATTCACATTCCCCCAAATACATGTTGTTAAAATAATTTTTCCCAATCCTAAAGAAAAACAAGTTCATTAATTTTGCAAAGAAGGAGTTTTGGTGAATTTGTCATCTTAACAGTGTGTTTTAATCCTACAACTGCAAGCACTGTTAAATAAAAGTAACAAGGCCTGAACTTTAAGATTCAATACAATTATATGATGAATTCATTCCATTACCTTCCAATTCTTGAATTGTAGCTGCTGGAAATGGTGAAACTCGTAGGTTATTTATTGTTGGGGAACAGCGCACTGCACTGCCAGATAAACTGTAATTTTTACCAGTGTTCTGGATTTAAAAGCAACATTAGAGCTCCCAGACTCCAACATTTAACCTGATTTATGGTTTGTGGTATAAAAATACTACAGCTCAGATGGCTTTAAATGACTTTGAAAATTAAGTAAAGAAGAAAATGTAACTACTAATCTGAACATGCTGTGAAATATTAATTATGCATTTCAAGTGAGGGGAATAAGCAAGTAATAATTTAATCTGTGACATAAAATAAATCCCAAAATGTATCCTTGCTAAAGGCATTTTCTAAATAAACACTTGATTTTTAAGTCACTAAGGAGCTACAGTCGAAGTCATTACTTACTGAAATCTAAAGCTGTTTATTAAAACATTTTCCCTAGACATCAGTTAAAACTACTGTTCTGAAAGGTAAATGAGTTAAGAGTGGAAAACAGCTCAAGCCTAAATAAAAGAACATCTTTTAAAACTATGCCAGGTGAGACTTCCTAATGACCTATGGCAGGGGAACATTGCTGTAGCCAACTGCTGAGTCAGTGGAGAAGCAAATATGGATGTGGGTGTAATCCAGCTGTTATTAATGGGTTTCCATGCAACTTTGGCAAGGTGCCAGCACTAGAGACAGCAATACCTCTCTGATAAGAGAAATATTCAGAACAGCCAATGTATAAATTGTTCCAGAATTCCCAATCCACAGTAAATACTTTCAACCATTGACTATAAGAATCATAATCACACATTTTATTTTTGTAAATTTACAGGGATTAAAATATCTTGCTACACAATGTACAAGAATAGCACAGATTTTGGTCCTCACTTGGACAATCACTTTTTTTTCTTACATTCTCAAAGTGACTGGCAAATCCATTAATATGTTAATGTAGGCTCATCAGCTTGTGGCTAGCTTAATGATTGGAAGAGTGTCTGGCACATAGTAGGTGCTCATTAAATGTTTATTGAAAGACTGCCTCTCTTAAGGCATAAAGAATCTTCTGTTCCTCTATCCAAATTCTCATATTAGTATTTCACAAGGAGTCCAATCAAAGTACTAGAGTTGTCACCCTCTTCCTCCTAGGATCTCTTCAGAGTTGTTTGGACAATAGTGAAGCTATTTGTTTTTCTGCATGAATAATCAGGGCAAACTATTTTGAGTGCCTATGAACCTTAATTAGGCAACTGCATTGTTCTTTGGATTGATGCAATCAGTACAATGTCATCAAAAATAGGAGCTCTTGAGAACTTCACTATCTATAGGGAAGGCCTTGATATTCTCTATCCAAGTAGCATTTATAGAACATAAAATATTAATATTAGTAATTGGATGGTCATGTGGTAGGCAATGTCCTAAATTCTGGGGACACTAAGAAAGAGAAAAGATATACTGCCCTCAAGGAACTGTCATCATAGTAGGGAACACAACATTATACACACATACAGACACACACATTTTATATATATCCACTTTATGTGTATGTATATGTGTGTGTATATGCATATGTATGTATGTATATACACATGTGTCTGTATGTATACAGTTTAACTGGTGAATTTTCTCTGAGGAAAAGTACTAGCAGTAGAGGGAAGAACTCGAGCATGGAAACGCCTTTTGTTCCTTTTGTAGAAGTTTTGAAGAAACCCAAGGAAGTCTGGAAGCATAGACAAAGAGTGAATAATTTCAGGCCTAGGGGACAACAGATGAAAAATTAGAGATTTGGGAGATGGAATGCCCTCTATTAGAAAAGGCAAGATGGTCAATGTCAGTAGATCACAGAATACATATGAGGGAGAAAAGTATTAAAAAAGTATAAAAGTATAAAAAGACTGAAAAACTAAGATTGTAAATGGTTGAAAAACTGAATAAAATATAATATTGAATACTGAAGGAAATAGGAAACCCTTGGACTTTATTAAATGTGTATTTGGAAGGGAGGGATGGTGACACCATCATATCTTTGCTTTAGGAAAATCAGTTTGGAATTTGAGTATAGTATTGCCTATATTAAGCAGAGACTTTATGGAGGGAAACCAGAAGAAGGCAGGCTATCTGTACAGTCTAGGCATAAATGTGGCTGTAAGTGGAGAAAGGTGTGTGTAGATAGATAGACAGATAGATAGATCTATATAGATTTATAGCTCTATTTCTATTTTTACATGAGGTTGGGAAGGTAAAGCCAAAAGACAAAGCACCAGATTATATATATGAATTAAGAGTAATGAGTCAAGGATAATACTGAGGTTGCAAGCCTGGGGAACCGAGCGAATGATATTGCCCTTTATAGTAAAAGTTAAAGTTAGGTGAAGGCCTAGCTTTGTGGGAAAAGATAATGATTCCTCTTTAAGAAATGTTGAGTTTGGGATACCCACAGTACATCTCATTTGAGGTGTTCAATAGGTCAGGACTGAATAAACAGATCTGAGAATTATTTGTGTAGTAATAATTATTGAAACCATAATAACTAATAAGAATATTAAACAAAATATTATGCAAGGAGAAGAAAATAAGGCTCAGGATGTACTGCTGAAGAACACTTACATTTACAATAACTGTGTGTGACTTAGAGAAAGATTCATCAAAGGAGAATCAGAAGAAACATTCAGATAGGATAGAGAACTAAGGGAAAGAAGTGACATGAAAATCTAGAGAAAAGAGAGTATTTAGGAGAAGAGTGTGGTTAACAATGTCAAATGTTATAGAAAGGTCATGAAGAAGAAAGTTTAAAAAAAGACTAGATTTGACAATTAAAAGATCATTGGAAATCCAAAGAGGGCACTTTCAGTTGAATGATGAGGTTGGAAACAGATTAGAGTGTTAAGACTCAACTAAGAGGGAAAATCATGAAGGCATTGATTATAGGTGACTTTCTAGCCATGTAGGAGAGAAAGGAGAGAAATAGGATGATAGCCAGTAAGGATTTTTTTAAGGATAAGGTAGACAGAGACAATTTTGCAGACTGGAGGAAGCATACAGTAGAGAAGGAAAGACTAAGGATTTGAAAAAATGTAGATAACAGGGAGAAGGGAACCTATAATGGGATGGAATTGAACCAAAATTCAATATAGAGGGGTTTGCCAGGGAAAGGAGGACTGACTCATTGTGTGACACAGAGTTGAAAGAGGATATAGTTAGGGAAGACATATAAGTAATATGAAATTACAAGTACGGTAAAAGAGGAAGCTCTTAGTGAATGGTCTTTTTCTTTTTTTTTTCAGTGAAATCTCAGTTGAGACCTGGAGGGGAGATCCTATGTCTTTCCTACTCTCTGCAACTTTATTATATTAGTTTTTTAGCTTGACTCCTTAATTTGGGGATGTCCTGGGAAGCTTGAGAAGGAATGGTGTGGTGAATGGGATAAAATTATTTATAAAGGTACAAAAGGATTGTCCATACATGGATTTTTAGGAAATCAAGTGACATTTACATTTTTCAGCAACATCTACAGAAATAGACAGATAGATAAATAGATAAAGAGACAGAGATAGAGAAATAGAGAAAAAAGAACAGACAACCCTTTTGTTTCCCTATCCATAGATCAATTAAAAGATTTTAAATCTAAGATCTAGCCTCTAAATTGAGGAGCCAAACAAATAAATAAAATATTAAAGTTACAGAGAGGGGTGGCTAGGTGGCACAGTGAATAAGAGCGCTGGCCTCGGAGTTGGGATGACCCGAGATCGAATCTGGCCTCAGAAAATGAGCACCCACACAAATAATGACTAGCCGTGTAACGTTGAGTAAGTTACTTAACCCCAATTGCTTAAAAAAAAAAGTTATAGAAAGTAGGAAAGACACAGGATCTTCACTAATAAACTGTGGGTGAATAAATGTCTAAAAATCAAGACATGGGTAAGTTTCAGAAACAGGGGCTGCTGGTAAAGTCTACACTGTGAAATATGGCTAATTGAGACCCTTTAGCACAATGGAGGATTCAAGAGGAACTCTCTAATTAGTGAAGGTTACTTGGGTCAGAGGTATGAGCCCAACACGTTGGATATTTAATGGGGTCTCAGGTCTCCTGGGTAGACACCAAAAAGATGCACTTTGACGTAGGGAGGTAGTCAACATTAAGAAAGTTCAGGGGCGGTTAGGTGGCGCAGTGAATAGAGCGCCAGCCCTGGAGTCAGAGGGACCAGAGTTCGGAGCCAGGCTCCGACACTTAATCCACACAAAAACAAAAACTGGGCAAGTTACTTAACCCCAATTGCCCTAAAGGGGCGGCTAGGTGGCGCAGTGAGTAAGAGCGCCGGCCTCGGAGTTGGGATGACCCGAGATCAGATCCGGCCTCAGAAAATGAGCACCCACGCATAAATAATGACTAGCTGTGTAACCTTGAGCAAGTTACTTAACCCCAATTGTTTTTAACAAAAAAAAAAAAGTTCAATATTGGGAAACATGAAGATGTTCTAGCTGGTATATGAAAGATTGTGATAGTGAGGTTTGTTAATGAATAACAGCCAAAAGTTCAGAAAACAAAAGGAGTTAATATTTTTTCCCATAGTAAATAGAGCAAATTAATACAGGCACTCAGGTTTAGGGGTAGCTCTCTGGCACCTAGAAGATTTCAGTCCAAAGAAATTTAGACATCACGAAAGAAACAAAGCCTAGACTCAGGTATATAGGAAAAAGTAAGAAAATTAATTTCTAGCACTTTGATTCAAGGTAGAAAAAACAATATTAAGATGGTTCTCAGGGTATCTCAAAACTAATACTGATGGGCATAGAGAAATTAGGCTAATAGTGAGAGGGAACAATGCATTCCACGTAGGCCTGTTCTCTATTGATTTATAAAATTTCACTTTTAAAACCACAGTCTAGTGAATCAGTCCCCTTATTTCATCTCCCACTTTTGCAAACCAAATTGTGCTATGTTTACTTGGTGTCAAGATTCAGTGTGTCTCTGAATCCGCTGCTTATTGCTCAGTGCTTCAGGAATATGCTAAGAATGAATACATTCCTTTCTATCATGTATTGAACCCAAGGCAAGGAAGGTCCTATATGTTAGGCAGAGATAATATAGACTTTTTTTTTACATGGGGCAAAGCAGGGCAGTTGGGGTTCAGTGACTTGCCCAAGGTCACACAACTAGTAAGTATTAAGTGTCTGAAGACAGATTTGAACTCAGGTCCTCCTGATTCCTGCATAATATATACTCTTTAAAATACAAGTATGTTTTAACATGAATATGATGACATCTCTTTCTAATTCTAGAACTGGGAAACAGGCATGTCTAAGCTAGTCATATTATATCATGATTTTCTTATACTTAGTGATAACATTAGATTAGTAGATACATGGATAGAGATAGATGATGACAGATATGCAAATAGATTATAATGATAATTTTCACTTATCTCTTTTTAGTTTACGAAGAGAAATATATGTAGTATCTCAAGGTATTTTTACAACCTTTTTCAGTAAGTAGGGAAGTTAATATCCATATTTTGCATGTAAGAAAACTGAGACTAATAGAAGCTATGAACTTCTGCAAAGTCATAATCGTAATAATGTCACAGGAACGGCATTTGAAAATGGGTCTTGTGAGTCTAAGTCCAATAAAATTTCTACTTCTTTGCTTATCTTCCAAAGGATGTGATTTGACCTCTTGTATATTTGAGTTATGTTATAATGGAGCTTTCTTATATTAGAACACAATGTTCTTGCTTTTTTCTAGCAACTTTCCATTTTTTAACTTTTATAATATGTCTATTTCACCTTCTATTTAATGTAATGCTATTCATGATATTTAATTGAATACAACATACAAAATAAATACTCAATTTTGGAAAGCAACAAGCAGAGTGAAAGCTATCTAATTTGAAGATCCAGTAAAGAAACTCCTGGACATTGTCAAATGGTTCAGTATTAGAAATAGATACTGTTACTATCCATCTTCTCTCTAGACTTTAAGGACCATTTGGACCTTCCCATAGGTCTTGCAATGGAAATCTCCTTTGTGTGTTATCTACTCATTTAGAAAGAATATCTTGGAGCAAGAAATGTCTTATTTTCTATTTGTATCCTCAGAGCTTAAGATAGTTGTTTACACATTCCAAGTGCTTAATAAATATATGTTAATATATTAGTTCACAGTGAGGGCCCGTGTTTTGATTCAGGAAAGGGGAAGGGAAGATATCTATATTTATGTTGACATCAATATCTATATACCTACATATAGGAATATTTAGTTATGATGATACAGATATATAGATATAGTGTTCCTATATGCCAGGGATGATACTAAGCCCTTTTTACATGTATTATCTCATTTGACTCTTCAAGCAACTTTGGGAGTTAGCTGCTATTATCCTTATTTCATCTGAGGAAACTGAGGCAAGGATAGGTTAAATGACTTGCCCAAACTCACACAGCTAAAATAATATGAGGTCACATTTGAACTCAGGTCTTCCTGGCTCCAGACCTTGTACATTCCCCACTTTTCTACCTAGTTGCCTCAGGAAGAGGTGTGTTCATATCCCACCTCTGACACATGATAAATTGGTTAACTCCTTGGTGGTGAAGATAATTCCCCAAGACTAAAGTCATACAAAGCATCTAATCTGTATTATAGGAGATTGTTTCCCCACTTTACTTTCCCTAAATAGCCCAAAGCCAAAAAGATAAAATTTACTCCAAAATCCTTTTGGAAGTATGAGGCTCATTGGGAGTCATCCCTTATGCTATAAAACTCCCTAAAAAGACTGTCAGAAGTATGAACCCCCCAAATAAAACAAACAAAATCCATCCCTACATTATGCATTCTTTTAAAAACTCACTATATTGTTTCTGACTTTTAAGAGATAATTTAAATGCCAAAAATTTGAGCCAGAGGCATAAATTTCATTTGACCTTTCTAAGAAAGAATTATACTTGTAAATCCTTTGGAAAGTTATCTTATCTCCTTTACCAATCATGTTAGAGCAACCAGGTGGCAGATTATCTAAATGTCTAGCTTTGCACCTCAGGAGAGCAAGGTTTAAATATAGATTAAAAGCACCATCCAAAGGTTATAGCTACACCTTAAGAAAAAAAAAACACAAAAAAACCTCCTTCATTTGGGGTGCAGTAGAAATAATTTACCACTATAGAGATGTTTCTTGTGAAAGCATCAGAAATGTCTCCCAAGACAAGGCAAGACTGGAAGGCTAGAGGAGTCTGTAAAGGAGTAAAAGGTTAAATTAGAAAGACAGTTCATGGTGTATAGTTTATCACTAGTAAATCTAAAGGCACTAAAAATTCCTAAATATACCTCAATACTCTTGAATAAAAAGCCTAAACAATGGAGAAACAGGCACTAGAAATAGCTCAGATTAAAAAGTTAAACTAGCCCTATAGCCATGCAGATGATATTAGCAAATAGAGAATATTTGTAACTTACTAGTGCCCTCTAGTGAGCACAATCCGACTGCTTTATTTGGTGGCTGTGGACTTTAGATAGATTTTTTACTGGATTTTTGGGGGGCAGGGTGAGTATGGGTGGGTAGGGGTTTGAATTCTAGAGTACTGAAACCGTGAAAATATCTGTCAACATTATTAAATATTTGTAAGATCAAATATTAAAAGGTTCAGGAAGTATCAGACACTGTGTAATGATAAATTGTAGCTTGCCGTAGTATTAACTAAGCCAGCATCGTGGCAAGGTTAAAAGACAAGACAGACAGAGGCAGAATGCTCTTCTCTAGGCTTGGGGGAAACCAGCCTTCTCCCTGAAAAATGTTTTGCTTCACAGGCACTCTGTTTTGCATCCTAATTGCATCATGTGCCAGCAAAACAGATTGTTTGCTAATTGATATCATAAAGCAAGACAGCCCAGTGAAGGATGATAATTCTGACTCCAGCTAGCAGCTGATGTAGAGCTGGATAGAAAAGCTGTCATTTTAAACACAAACTGTGCCTGTGATTTGGCTTTCACTGTAAATATAGCAGGAGGGAAGCTTAGAGGAAGCTTCATATGCATAGCATTATCTAGGAAGAGTAAAATGATATGTCTGATCGAATGTTTGTGATTTCAGTATCCATATTACTGAGTGAATTTGACCAATGTGTGCCAGGATATCTTTCTAGTTCAGTACAAAGGATAACTACAATTTTGTAAATCCTAAGCATGTAGCAGGGGGTTAATAAATACTCATTCACTAACTAACCGACTGAGTATTTATATAGGTCTCTTAACAAAAGTGCTGACATTTAGATCAAAAGTATACCTTTCAGGGGCAGCTAGTTGGCTTAGTGAATGGAGCACCAGTCCTGGAGTTAGAAGGACCTGAGTTCAAATACAGCCTCAGACATTTGACACACTTACTAGCTGTGAGATCCTAGGCAAGTCAACCCCAATTGCCTTGCCTTCCCCATTACAAAAAAAAAAAAAAAGGGAACCTCCGTTACAATATTTCAAGACCTGTAACCACCCTGTGACAGAGATAATACAGATATTTTCCCCATTCCACTGATGAGGAAACTAAGGCACTGAGAGGCTTAGTGTTTTATTTATCCCAGGGTTTCATAGTAAAGAAGTGGGAGATCAAGGATTTAAACTCATTATCTCTCTCTAATCCAAGTGGTCATTATACTATAATGATTCAGTTGTTGCTGTTCAATTGTTTTATAGTTGTATCCAACTCTTCATGACCCCATTTGGGGTTTTCTTGGCAAAAATACCGGAGTGGTTTGCCATTTCCTTCTCCAGCTCATCGAATAGATGAGAAAACTGAGGCAACCAGGGTTAAGTGACTTTTCCTGGGTCACAGAGCTAGTAAATGTCTTGAGGCAAGATTTCAACTCAGAAAGATACATCTTGACAACTCCAGGGCAACACTGTATCCCCTGTGCCATCTAGCTGCCCTAACTGTAATAATAGCTTACTTCATAGAGTGCTTTAAATTTTGTAAGATCCTAGGCAAATGTTATTTCATCTTGTTATCATAACAACCCTATGAAATGTGTGATATATATGTATCATTTAATATATTTTATTGATTAATAAATGTAATACAGTGATTTGTAAAGGGTCACATTTTCAGTAAGTAGTGACCTGAGGCAGGATTTAAACTCTGGCATTGATGAGTCCAATTCTAGAACTCTATCCATTTAAGTTCTATGCCTCTCCATGGCTATCTCCTATCTCATGAAGAATAAATGTTCTTATATATTTGTTGGCATGGAAAAAATGGAATATGAGTAGTATCTCTATATTTACAATTTATAAGCTATCAATAGTGCAAAATCTCAGCAGGAAGAAAAAATAATATTACACTCATGTTTGCAATTTCAGCATTGATATTTTGGCAGAAACTTTTTCATTCATTTACAGTAAAGAGATATAAATTATTAGTATGACCATATATTTCTGTTGAGATAGAATAACATTTGTGTGTGTGTGTGTGTGTGTGTGTGTAAATGTTAGCTGGCATTAATAAAAAATTAAAATTACTGGGCAAATTAAATTTAATTCAATAAAGAGTCCTCTTCTGAGAACAGTCCCTAAGTAGAAATTAAGCAGTGGATTTTAATTTGAATCTATAACTTCATCACTTTAAGGATTATTGGCAAAGAATGTCCCTCTACCCATGCAGAGCAGTAACTCCTTTACAACTTAAAAGTCTTAGCTGCCTATGATGCTAATATGTTAAATGACTAGTCCAAGGTCACAAGGCAAGTCTTACTGTTAGTTCCTCCTGATACTGAAGGTAACTCTCTATTTAGCATTCCATACCACCTTTAAGCAACGGCAATGAGAAATAGAATGTAAAGACTTTGAACAACAAACTTGATTGTTGCTAGAGCATCTCAGGGGATAACCACTACAGATACCAGAAGCAGTAACCAGAGCAACTCAGAGATTCTCATGAGTCAGATGGTTCATCCAGTTCTTTACTAATTATATAAAATTTATCTTTTGCCCATTTTTGTTATTTTGGCTCAGACAAGTGATTTCATTAATGTAGGGTACTCTTGGTAGGGAAACTCCCTCTGATGCAGTTCAGTAACTCATCTGTTATTTATAACTTTAGTGAGTTGCTTGAGGCACTGAGAGATTAAATGAAATGTCCAGCTAATACATGTCAGAGGCTAGCACCATATTTACTTATGTCATTGTACTATTGTTTTCTGATTTCTTTGTTATATAATAGTTATTTTCTTTCCTGTTCCCTAAAAATTCCTACTCTTCATTTTCTAAAATTTGTGAATTTAAAATTTTGTAATTGAACACTGTGAAATTACTCTGAAACAGGGGCAGCTAGGTGGTGTGGTGAATAGAGCAGCATCCCTGGACTCATGAGGGCCTGAGTTCAAATCCAGCCTCAGACACTTAACACAAAAACTAGCTCTGTGACTTTGGGCAAGTCACTTAACCCCAATTGCCCTCCAAAAAGCAAAAAAATTAAAAAATAATAATAAAAAAGAAATTACTCTGAAACTAAGGGAGCTCAATAGAACCTTAGTCGAGCAAACAGATTCAGAGATATGAAGTATCTTACCCGAAGTTTCTCAGCAAGTTAGTGGCAGGACTAGCAAGAGAACCCAGTCTTTTTTGACTCCCTGTACCTCTTTCTACCTCACGCTCGCTGCCTTCTTTGCTTTTGTTTTTTAAGATTGAAAAATGGTTTACAATTGTGTTTTAGTATAATAAATACACATATGTATACACATATGTATACAAATATATTTTTATATATTTGTGTGTGTGTGTGTACATATATACCTACAATGAATTTTTTTAATTGCTTGGTTTGTAATCTTGCCTTCCAAAGAGCTTGGCATTAATAAAAACATCAAATAAATATCTCATTTTAAGGTTTGAAACAAATTGTTTAATGTTAAAAAGAGCAAAGAAGCCATGCATAATGGATTTAAATTACTTCAAAGTTAATTATAAATAAACTTTAAAACTGTAACTATATTTAATGCTGGTGATGTGGATGAGCTTTTAACTTGAGCTTTGATGGTGTAGCTTTGTGATGCTATGTTAGCTGCCACAGAAGAAACTGTATGTGGAATTATCCAATTCATTTCCCCACTGGATCAGATTTGATAACTATTTTTCCTTTTCAACTAACTAGTCACTGTGGTATATTCATATTTATCATTTATATTTTTCTGTTTTGGTACCATAACTTAAAATGTGTGTATATACACATGTACATACATACATATGTATACATACATATGTGTATACAGTATAAACACTATGTTTTCAAAGGGACATGTAATCATATATTATTATTGCTAACAGGTACAATTCCAATTATTCCTTTACATTACCTACTAAATTTTCACATTTTATTTTTCACTTTTTCAGATGCCCAGCCGTCACTTGCATGTCAGACTTTCAAAGCTGGCAAACTGCTTCTCAGCAAGCTCTGTATATTAGATGTCATCAGATGTGGATTTATTCTGAGACCCAACAACAAATCCAAGAAATGAAGGAGACATAGATAACTAAAGAAGAGATAACGTACAGGAAAAGGATATGGGTGACTGCCAACACATGGCATATATCTTTTTTTTTCTTTTCAATTTTTTTTCTCCTTAGGCTGAAATTCTATGCATATGCTTTGAGGTTACAAGTGACTTTCAGGAGAATCCTCCCAACACCTAGCTCAAAAAAATAGAGAAAGTATTGAAGTCAACATGCTCAGCATTCAATTTCATTTAATTTCCAAGTTATAATTCCTATGAATTTGTTTTCCATCTTTTATGTGCCTTAATGCCAGAGTGCCATATGCCATGGTTTGGAGCACCATCTCCCTCAGTGATCCCTTAATTGGCTTGACCTATGGGAAAGATGGCTCAACACCAAGATAATTATATATATCCACCACAGGCTCTGTAAATTCTACTGCAGAAACCAAGGGAGGGAGGAAGCAATACTTTCTGAAAACATGAAAGAACTTCTTGATATATTTCCTAAGCTAGATTTGTACTTTACAACATTAATAAAAGGAGATGATGAATAAAGTTTATTTTCCCATGGGCTTTCAGTTTTGAATTTCCCCAATGTACACATGGCTGCTTCTAGTTAGAAACCTTGCCAAGGGGTGAGAAATCAAATCTCTAAACATAGAAGCCAAAAACATAGTAAGAAAACTATTTTTAAAGATGCATCTCTAATTGAGGCACTTCTGGGGGGGGGTAGAGAATTAACTGCTGTAGAAAAGTTTTGGCAAGTAAAAATGTGTAAGCTATGTAGCATTGTCAAATGAAAAATCCATTTGAAAAATCAGAAATGGAAAACTGACTATTATGACTGATACGATTACAAGGCAGAACAAGGAAATATGCCCAAAATCAGTAGAAACAAGAGAACTATTTGAAAGTCATATTTAATGCCCAAAATTACATGCCTCATGGGTTTTAGGCCTAATATGCTTTTTTATTGATGCATCTGTCATGTACATTTTACAGACTTATGTTTAAATTTTATGTACCTTTAGGACATATAACGTTTTGTCTCAAAAAACATTAGAATTCTGGGGGAAAAGATAAGTAGAAGAGGAAATATTACTTTAACTGAGAGAAATACATTCCTCATTAATATTAAGTATTGGTAAAGAGAAGCTTCCCCTGTTTCCAAAAGAATAATTACATAATACTTACAATGTTCAGAAAAAGTATAAGAAGACAATATATTCCTAATTTAAAACAAATAAATAAAAACAAATTATAATTCAAACTAACATTCATGAATACTTGGACATCTCTGCCTAAAGTCTTCTCTTAATCAAGAAAATATCACTGATTATAGGTAAAAATAAATTAGAAGGGACCAATAATAATAAACTTGGAGAGAGAAAAAATATGATAAACAAAATCAGTTGAAAGATATCTTTTAATTAAACATTAGTCATTTGTTCCCTTTTAAATTTCATTTATTCAAAAATATATTAAGCTCTTACTAATTGCTAGAATGGTGGCAATGTCTCATGAAAGATGTACAGTCAGTCTCAAAGTCAGAAATAGAAAATCAGGCCCACACTTGGATCCTTTCCAACATAATAAAACCTGCCAGGCTTAGACTTCAATGGCACAATCTTTAATAACACAGTGTCCTCTCAGTAATTCAAAGAGAAGTTATAGTATGAGTTTAGAAAAGAATCAGGGTGGTAGCTCCATGCAAAAAAAAAAAAAAAGAAATGTGGTCAAATTGGCATAGTTTTTAGTGAATCCATGCTAGTGGTCATGGTTTTTTCTTCTTTTTGCTCATAAACATCCAAGTTAATATAACTATCAAGTTAAATATTCAGTACCCCATGAGATTTAATGGATTTTAAATGGATTTAAAATAATATTGCTGACCATTGGCATATAGCTTCTATCTTTCCCCTTGCCTTTTAAGAAGGCAAGACTGTTCCATTTTCTGTTTTCTTCTATGTCTTCTATTCTCTGTCTAAAATATTATCTACAGAGATTTTACAGTCTTGTCCTTAAATTCTTTTGATCTGAATTTATAAAGCAGAAAAGCCCATCCTCACTAGCTCACTATTAAATCTGCCATACCCAGGCCATAGATTTCCATAGAAATGTCAAAAACCTTATAAGCTTTAATTTCACTTCCAGTGCTTCCTCTCTAAAATACATGAATTCCATCCAGCATTTGGGAAGGGGTAAGGGGAGAATGAAGCTTCTTAACAATTCAGACATGGCCAGTGGGATTTGGTGGATCAAGTACAAGATGACAAATGCAATTGGTGTGCTCGACTTTGCAAGTTGTAAGAGGAAGATCTCCTAGGAAAAGCAGAGTGGGTACTGCTGCTTTTAATGTGACAGAGCAATAGATCTTGAGCTGCCGCAGGTGTAGCCTACAGAATTAATAAAGACCCACTGATGTCTCATGAAAGGCATCAGAAAACATTCCATTTAGAATAGCTATCTTATTTACTTCTGAATGAGGAAAGTCCTGCAAGGCTGACAAATCCAGAGTAGCTTGATTTGCCCATTTAATTTGATATTTATTTTAGCAGAGGATGGTTGAGTATCTCTGTATGGGGGGGAGGGGGTTTCTGATAGTTTTTAATTGGAAGAGGGGGAACCATCAGAACACCCATTTATTGAACAGGATTGTATGGGACCAGATGAAATTCATTAGCAGGTTTCAAAATGCAATACATAAAGATTTCTGATATGTCAAAAATAATTTAAATCTTATCACAAAATAGAAAATTGATAACTTCTCAACATAAGATGGATTTTATTCAGAGATTATTGAAAAATATACAAAAAGTGGTCATCTGTACCATAGTCAATCAACAAGGATACATTAAGTACTTACCTTGTTTCAAGTGCAGTGTAGTTTATGGAATCGTAGATATACAGCTGGAAGGGACCATAGAGGCCATTTAATCCATCCTCCTTGTTTTACAAATTAGGGAAATGAGGATTAACTTCACCAGTTGGTGACAAAGGTGGCATTAGAGAATAAGTCTCCAAATTTAATACATCTTCCACTCTACAGCATAGATCCCAGGCTTCCAAAAGTATTTAGCTTTCTGATTTTGTATACTTTCCTTTCCTGTAAATCAAAATACGAAATATTATTAGTTATTTTCTAAGGTTCTAGGTATTTACAGTGTCTCCCATATAAACTCATAAAACTATAGTCAACATAATTGAAGACAGCTTTCTATAGGCTAGCTAATAATATCATCATCCGTGAACTTTATTTGGGTTTTTTTTGACTTATTAACTATTTATTCATAAAGACGATTTGTGCTCTATCTATGGTATCACAGCTGCTTTCACCGGGAGAGAACTTGGATATTTATAATGAAAAATAATCAGCAAATTTGAAGTAACAAAGTAAGTTCAGTTGTAAAAAGCCTGATTTTATGCCAACTATCAATCAAAAGCAGAGAAAACATGACAGAGAATCCTGTTTGGACTATTTTGTTCTGTTTAAATATAAATGCTTAAATCGTACCAGAAAAAAAAATAAAATGAAAGTGAACCAATTTAGATGCCATGCAAAGAACCAATGACTGCAGGGAACTGAAGTTTATCTGAACAATTTTATTAAGAATCAGGGATACACAAGCACACTCTGGGGCCTAAAACATGTAATTAATATACATCAAATGATTTTTCTAGTTTTACCAAAAGCAATATTTAAAGAAATAGTGGGAATATTTTGAATAATGTTGAGCTTGTGAATGCATATCAGTAAACCTAGGCCCTTTTAAAAACCTCCAGGTAACATGAAAGTCAGGTCTCTTTCATAACATTCATTTGTTTATGTTCCCAGTGTCCTCCTATATCTAAAATTTCATCAATATGCTCTCATCATTTTTTTTAGCTTTTACAAAGTCATTGGTCTGGCTTCAATTAACACCTCAATATTGTATTATAGTACCTAATCCCTAATCTTTAATAAACGAATTTAGCCAAGATCTACAGTAAACAAAAGCAGGAGTTGATTGTTACCCCTAGTTTTGGTGGTCTAAATAAAACATAATTATAAATGGAATGCCACTGAGCTTACTCCCTTTGTGACTTTGGACAAGTCACTAAACCTTCACATACTTCAGGTGCTTTACATTTCAAATGAAGGAGTTAAAGTAGATGTCCTCTGAAGTCCCTTCCAATCATAGAGTTGTGATCTTTGAATTCTAATAGATTATTATTGAACATAAATAATAACACATATGAAGAATTCTGGGAAATTTGGGAATGCATATAAATTTGTTCAGAGCAATACAACATAACCAGCAGAACAGTTTACAGAATAACTTCAATGATATTGGAGAGAATAGCACCAAATGACATCAGAACTATTTATCAATGCATTGAGCAATTGGAGTGTTTCAAAGGATTCACAGTGAAGCATATCTTCCTTCTCTCTCAGGAGAGAAGTGATAAAACACAGAAATGGTTTGATGTGCATTTTATCAGATGTGGTCCTTATATCAATTAGTTTTCCCTCTTGATATTTGCTATAGGGGAGAGTTCTAAATGACACAAGAGATTAGCCATTGGGATATTAGAATAACATGAAATGGATTAATAAATTTTGTAAAAAGTCAATGTCAAATTAATGTAAATGTTCCTGAATCCATGTGCATTTCATTGGGCCTTATATATAAAAACCAATTAATAAAGTCTTATCAGGTGAAAAATACACTAGTTAATCAAAAGAACCATAGTAATATTGGTGGATTCATGAGATTCTAGATTTAGAATTGGAAGGAACCCTAGAGACAATCAAATCCACCCTTAGTCATTTTATATATGAAGAAATTGTGACAGAAAGCTGTTAAGTGGCTTCAGAAATTTAAGTTTAGAATGATCCACAAAGGATGAATTCAACCCCTTATTTTACAAATGAGGAAAATAAATGACAGAAAGTTTAACCAATTTGTTCAGGTCCATACTTCTAGAACATCTCGAAGGTAGAATCTGAAACCAGGTTCAACTGACTTCGTCTAGTGTTCTACCCTCTATGCCATGATACCTCTCAAAGAAATAATGAGGGATGTAAATTATATATTCATTTATATGATCCTTGAGGAGGTGATGCACCTCAGCTACTACACTCACTTTCCTGATCATGAGTTGCTTCCAATTCAACTCATAGCAGGCTTCTCAAATAGGCTGTTTGAATCTCTTTCCTATTTAAGGAGCATTATATTTGTCTTATTTCACCCTTCATAAAGTAGAACTAAGAGTAATTGGTGGAATATATAGAGACAGATATTTAGATTCAATATGAGGAAAAGCTTTCTAAAAATTAGAGTTGGTGAAAAGTAAAAAAAAGGCTGGTTCAATTCATAATAAGGTTGCTAGAAACTTTCAACTAAAAATATAGAAGATTATTTTGGGAATAGCATAGGGAAGATTCCTTTGCAGTCATGGAATACACAAAATGAACTCTGAAGTCATTTCTGACTCAAAGCTTTTATAATACTATGTAAAAAAGTATTATTCGACTCAATATAAGGAAAAATCTTACAACCATTAGCGCTGATGTAAAATAAAATGGGCTGCCTTAGATGTTGCTGAGTTCCTCTGTCTTCATATTTACACAGAGATCAGACAGTAGTTTATTAGGCATGTTGTTAAGGAATGTATGATGTGACAGAAGCAGACATTAAGGAAATTTCAAATTATCAAATGCTCAGATATTTTTTTTCTTTGATGATTCAGAGAGCATTTTAGTCTTGAACTATTTCAATGACTTCATAATTAGCAACAACTCTCCTTGCTGAAAGATATTGGATAATAGAGTTGGCTGAATTCCAGAACAGGTGTTTTTTTTTTTCTCTTATCTTGAAAGGTGACTTCTGTTAAAAATCAACTTTCTGATATATAAAATCTAAACACAGAGGCAGCATAGGCTGTTTGCTCTTTACCTGTGCATTGTTATTATTAGGAAGGGAGTATGTAATAATTATTGCTTGTCACTCTTCCCAGACCATGAAAAATAGAACATGATAGTGCTAACCATCTCATACTTATAAGCTTGAGATAATAATTTATATGAAGCAAGTGATACGCAGGATAAATAGGAAATAATTAACAAAGGGAAGGCACTGGAATAAAGAGGGGTTGAGGAAGGCTTCTAGTAAAAGATGGAATTTTAAGTGAGATTTAATGAAACCAGGGAGGTGAGTAGGCAGAGCAGAGGAGAGAGAGCATTCCAGGTATAGAGGCTACCCAGAGAACATGTCTGGAGCCAAGAAATGAAATGTCTTTATTGTTGTTTAATAGTCAAAAGGTAAGAATCATTGGATTGAGGAGTAAAGTATAAGAGATCTAGACAAGAAGGATGGGGTTAAGTTATGAAGAATATTGAATAAAAAAACAAATAATTTTGTATTTAATCCTGGAGGTGATAGAGCACTACTCAAGTTTATATAATAGGGAAGGGAAATAGTCAGACTTGCACATTTAGTAAATTCATTTTGGCAGCTGAATGGAGAATGGATTGGAGTCTGAGAAGTATTGAGAAAAGCAGACCCACCAGCAGGCTCTTATAGGTGGAAGGTGATGAAGACCTATACTAGACTGGTAGCAGTAGGAGAGAAGAGAAGTGGGTGAATTCTAGAGATGCTGCAGAGGTGAAATCAATAGGTTTTTGGCAACTGATTTGATATGGGGGTTGAGAGTAAGGAGTCTAAATTACCTTGAAGGTTGCAAGTCCAAGGGACTGGGAGAATTGTGTTGCCTTTTACAGTAATAGGAAAGGTAGAAATGGGGGAAGAGTTTAGTTTTTCACTCATTTCCAACTTCTCATGGTCCCATGGACCATAGCAAGGTAGGCCCTTCTGGGGAGTAGAGCCAAGATGGTGGAGTAAAAGCAGGAACTTGTTTGAGCTCATCCCCCAATCACCTCCAGTTAAAAAAAATAACTCTAAAAATTTTAGACCTACAGAACCCACAAAATGACAGACTGAAATACATCTCCAACTGGAGACAGCCTAGCAAATCGAAAGTAAGGGTTTTATTACACTGGGCTGAGAGTGGAATGCAGTCTTGTGTGGACCAAGCTAGCCCAGACAGGTGGTACAGACCAGACCAGAGCAGACCTCAGGGGACTGAATTGGCAGCTGTGGCAATTTCCAGACTTCTCAACCCACAAACACCAAAGAGAAAGTAAAAGGTCAGTGAGGAAACTCTGTTGGACCTGGGTGAGAGAAGAGCATTTTCCCACAGGGTGGGAGAGTTGGCAGCAGCTGTGGCGGCAACAATAGCAGTAGCAACAGTTGCTTCCAGAACTCCAGGCCCACAGATGATGGAGGGACCAAGTGACTGATCAAAGGGCAATTGCAACAATCTCTTTGCTGGCAATGAGGCAAGACTCTCTTGCTTTGTCCTGCTTGGATCTGGGTCATAATCTTTGGTGGCAGACCAGAGGTGAGGAGGAGTGCTAGTGTAGCAGAGCTTGTGGTGTCTGTCGAGAGAGAGTCCTCACGTTTCTGAGGCAGCCTAAAAGTAACTAACAATAGCTGTGCAAAACCCCAGAAATTTGGGAAACAACACTCCTCACTCTGGAAGCAGAGTTCTACCATTGCAAAGTGCTGAAAATTCATGTACTTGGCTGGAAAAATGAACAAATGGGAAAAGAAATCAGACTATAGAATCTTTCTTTGGTGACAAAGAAGAAGAAAACATAGAACCAGAAGGAGGCATCAAAGTCAAAACTCCTCCATCAAAAGCCTCCAAGAAAAATATGAATTTGTTGTAGACCATGGAAGAACTCAAAAAAGATTTTGGAAATCAAGTAAGTGAAGTAGAGGAAAATTTGTTAAGAGAAATGAGATAATGAGAAATGAAATAACACCTTAAAAATAGACTAACTCAAATGGCAAAAGAGATCCAAAAATCCAATGAGTAGAAAAATGCTTTAAAAAGCAGAATTGACCAAAGGAAGTCCAAAAGTTCAATGAAGAAAATAATTCCTTCAAAATTAGAATAGGGAAAATGGAAACTAATGACTTTATGAGAAATCAAGATAGTACAAAACAAATACAAAAGAATGAAAAAATAGAAGACAATGTATAATATCTCATTGGAAAAACAACTGACCTGGAAAGTAGATGCAGGAGAGACAATTTAAAAATTATTGGACTACCTGAAAGGCATGATCAAAAAAAAAGAGTATAGACATCATCTTTCAAGAAATTATCAAGGAAAATTTCCCTGATATTCTAGAACCAGAAGGTAAAATGGAAATGGAAAGAATCCACCAATCACTTCTTGAAAAGTATCCCCCCCCCAAAAAAAAAAAAACCTCCTAGGAATATTATAGCCAAATTCCAGTGTTCCGAGGTCAAAGAGAAAATATTACAAGCGGTCAGGAAGAAACGCTTTGAGTATTGTTGAGTCATTTCTGCAGCTCTTAGCTTTCTTTATAGTTCTGCCCTCATGGCCATGCATTGCTACTGGAAAAACCATAGCTCTGAGTATACAGACTTTTTAGTGTGCTGTTCAGAATTGTCATAGCTTTCCTTCTAAGAATCAAATGTCTTGTAATTTCATGGCTGCAGTTGCCATCTGCAGTGATCTTTGAGTCCAAGAATATAAAATCTGACATTGATTCTTTTTCTTCTCCATCTATTTTCTAGTAAGTGATGGGCCTAATTGTCAGGATCAATTTAGGTTCCAATCCTAAAAAACTGCAATGCCAAGAAATCTTCAAATTACTGAACAATTATGATCATTTCACACACTAATAAGTGATGTTTAAGATTCTTTAAGTTAAGCTTCAGCAGTATGTGAACTGAAAATTTTCAGAAGAGCAGGGGTTTTTTTTTTGTTTGTTTGTTTGTTTTTTGCTTTTTGGAGGGGTAAAGGTAGGGCAGTTGGGGTTAAGTGACTTACCCAAGGTCACATGGCTAGTTTCTGTGTTGTGTCTGTGGCTGCATTTGAACTCAGGTTCTCCTGACTCCAGGGCTGGTGCTCTATTCACTGTGCCACCTAGCCGCCCTGAGCAAGCTGTTTTTTGAAAATGAAAAAGAACTAGAGTTGAAATTGCCAACATTTACTTAATTATGGAGAAAGCAAGGGAGTTCCAAAAAAATCTACTTCATTAACTAAAGTCTTTGTGTGGATCACAACAAAATGTGGCAAGTCCTCAAAGAGATCAGTGTCAGATTATTTTACTTGTCCCCTGAGGAACTTGTATACAAGTCAAGAAGAAACAGTTACAACCAAACATCAAATAATTGATTGGTTTAAGATTGGAAAAAGAGTATAACAAGGCTGCCAATTGGCACTTTATTTATGTAATATATGTAGCATACATTATGCAAAATGCTGGGCTAAATAAATCAGAAGCTAGAATTAATGTTTAGAGGAGAAATATCAATAATCTCCGATATATAGACAATGCCACTCTGATGGCAGAAAGTAAAGAGAAGTTAAGAAGCCTTTGATGAGGATAAAGGCGTAGAGGGGAGAGAGTATTTAGAGGGACCCAGTAATTACATTTTTTACACATTGATTTTAAGATGTCTAGTGGAAATCTAGTTCAAGATGATTGAAAGGTACTTGGATATGTCAGACTGGAGGTCAGGAGAGAGGTTAGGGCAGGAAAGATGGGTTGGTGATTCATCAACATAGAGATAGTAATTAAATCCATGAGAGCTAATAAGTTCATCAAGTAATATTTATATTCAGATTATTGTTGCATGTGCTTTAATATTGATACACAGAGTTCAAGTGTTTTAATAAATTAATCCATAGTTATATGGAACAATAATCTACACTAGCAATTATAAACACAACTACATTTTATACATGAAAACCCTCCAACAATTGGGAGCAAATTCATTTTAAATTAAATGATTCTTGGCAGAGTGGATAGAATGTTCACCTGGTGCCAGGAAGATCTACCTTCATATGCTAGCCTTAACATTTACTAGACTGTGGTCATGGGCAAATCTGTTAACTTCTTGGATTCTCAGTCTTTTAATTATTCATGAAGGAGTTAGTCTAATTTCTATGCTTCTATGGTGTCTATGCTTCCCTCCCACCCGAAACAGAATATCCTTTAACCTAGTCCCTCAAAATTATGAACTGTTTACAACCATCTTGCCTTCATAGCTATCCTGGCCTTACACTGAAATGCAGAACATACTTAATGCATCTATTAGATTGTTTGTTATTTTCCCTTGAGTCAGCATACTTTTATGAGATGCTTAACAGAGAATTAAAAGAAATCATTTGTGACGTTTTAGAGTAGATATTATGCCTTAGGACCTGGTATCTAACATGGACAGAGTGTGACCAGGAAGGTTTTAAGAACAAACCTTAATTAGGCATCACACATGAATAAGCAGATCAGAAGTTTCTGCTCCTCTGAAATTTCTGGCTATGTGAGTACTCTCTGGGCAATGTTTTTGATGCAACTGACTCTGTGGAAGTACATTGTATTTCACATATCACCTGTTTTGTGCTTTGTTTTATATCTCAGCAATCAGTATAGTGCAGTATCAGGAGGCAACCAGAAGTGAATTAATTGGTGTAAGGAGTTAGTATGAAAACTACTTTTACAAGTATAGGTCAGCAACTGGCATGTAATGTATATTGTCTAAACTATCTTCTAAATCTTTGTATTTTTCAAAATAGATGTCTTATAGATAAATCAAATTAAATATATTCATAACAAAGCTAATTATTTTTTGGGAAAAACCCCATCCACCCCTCTTCCCAACTTCCTTATTTCTGTCTTAGATAAAAAAATATCCTTCTGATTACTCAGATTCACTTGGGCAAGTCATCCCTGACTGTTTATGCTCCCTTATCTTTCTGTTCTTGTCAATTGTGTCTCCATATCTATCACATCTACCCCTTTCTCTCTATTCACATAACCAAACATATGTCAGTCTTCCATGACTTCTTACTTAAATTATTGCTGTAGCTTCCTTATAGGTTTTTCTGCCTCCAGTTTTTTCCTTGTTAAATCTTGCCTACACACATCTTAAAAGATGTTATTTATAAAAGACAGTTGTGAACAAAAACCTCCAAACATCTAGACTCTATTGTATTTTGTAAAAAATAAAGCTTTTGTTTTTGTTGCTATTTACATTCAAAATCTTTCCTTTACTAAATTTTCTGTATGATTATTTCATGCACTATGTATTCCACCCTGTTGACCTATTTTCTGTCAGGAAGATATGAATTCAAATCTATACTCAGACACTAGTTCTGTGACCCTAGGCAAGTCACTTAAACCTGTTTGTCTCAATTCTTCATCTGGAGAAATGAACTGGAGAAGGAAATGGCAAACCACTCCTCTACCTTTAACACGAAAATCCCAAAATGGGTCAAAAGAGCCAGATGTGACTGAACAAAAACAATATATACTTTGAAGTTATTTTTATATTTACATGTTGTTTCTCCTTATGGAATGTAAGGTTTTTTGAGGTCTAGGACTCCCCCCCACTTTTTTTCTTTTTATTCTTAGTACCTTGCGTAGCACCTGGCATTTAATAGGCTCTTAATACATGACTATTATTTGAGTTATCAACTGATATGCAAGTTAGAGTGGTTCCAAAAATATTTCAGAATATACTTATTTTTCAAATCAAGAAAGTTATAATAAAACAAAAAATTAAACAAGAAGTAAAGAAATCTTCTAATTTACAATATAAAGTCCATAAAGTAATAATACAAAGATAAAAGTTCCTTGAGCACTCATTAAATGTTTTTAGAAAGAAAACAAAGCCAACAAGAGAAAAAGTCAAAAGATTATTCCAGGGAAAAAATAGCCATGCTGAGTTTTACTCAAAAAATATAGTAATTAGCATGTTGAGACACGTAAAACTATATATGATATCATGCACAATTAATATACAAATCACAGAGCAATTTTCTTTTCTCCAATTCAAATTGGCTACTTTCCTTACCTTGAGACCTAGAGTGGGTAAAAATTCCAAGCATGGATTAACCTTGGAGAGAAAATATATCTGTGTGTATGTGTTTCCTTATACAAACTGAATTTTGGGAATTTTTTTTTATATCAAGCTTCAAAATCCAGTGCATATCATTTTAAGACATTATCATTTTTAACCTTTTGTTACATTGCATTGTTTAAGGTCAGTATTGTATACTAAAAGGTCCTTCTGTCATTAAATATAAACTGAGTTAGGTCATCATGATTGCATTATTCTCATATATGAAGAACTTTGTGGTTTTCAGTATTACATATATACATATAGATATGTATTGTGCATGTCTATATGTATATATGTATCTGTATATATGTATGTATATGTGTATAAGTATATATATGTATAAATATATACATATATCTATACATATATACACATATACCCACATATACAATATACTCTTATTTGAATTCCAAAGGAGGCCCCTGACATAGAAAAGGAGTTTATCTGTGGAATATGGATATTGGGAGGACATAATTTGTCTAAAGTCACAAAATTGGGAGGGAACTATGAAGCAGTTGTACCACAGAGCTCTTTCTTTTTTTTTTTCTTTTTGGAGGGGCAATTGGGGTTAAGTGACTTGCCCAAGGTCACATGGCTAGTTTTGTGTTAAGTGTCTGAGTCCAGATTTGAACTCAGGTCTTCCTGACTCCAGGGCTGGTGCTCTATTCACTATGCCACCTAACCATCCCCTTTTAATAATTTTTTTTTTTGCTTCTTAGTGGGGGGTGGCAGGGCAAGAGTAGAGTTCTTTAGACCTTGAAATGGAATATTATTTCTATAGTATTATCTTGCTCCTGACCCTTGATCTGATGTAATTTTTATTGACTTACTTTGTATATTCTTAATGCATCACCTTTTAAAAAGTATAAATTCCTTCAAAATTATAGGGCACACTTTAGGTAAATAGAAATCAAGTGCAGAAGGCCACAGTTAATCATATAAATATTCCTTTGCAATTGGTATTTATGAGAGAGAGAGAGAGAGAGAGAGAGAGAGAGAGAGAGAGAGAGAGAGAGAGAGAGAGGGAAGGAATCACAGAATTTTGTCCTATGGGCCAGCGAGGTGAAAAAATGAAGGGAAAGCCAGACCTGGAGTCATGAAGATCTGAGTTCATATGTGACCTCACAGACTTATTAGCTGTGTGACCCTGGGCAAGTAATTTAACCCTGAATGCTTTAGTTTCCACATCTGCAAAATGTGGTGGATTAACAAAAAATCCATTATTTCTGTCAAGTATCATTGCCAAGATAACTCCCAAATGGGGTCACAAAGACTCAGAAATGACTGAACAGCAACAATTGTACAATAGACTGGAAGCTCAGTCAGAGAGATAAATCGCAGTTTATCTTTTCTTAAGTATCTGTGAAGGAGCTTTAGTGTGTAAGTAATTCTTTCAACTAATACTTTCAGCAAACAAAGTAGCAAACTCTTCCTCTTTACCCTCTCTTTGCAAACCTCAGAATAACCTCAAGTGTTGTTGACAGTCCAATAGAATGTAAATTCTATGAGGAAAAGATCTGTTTTAGTTTTTTTTTTTCTTTCACTGTCCTGAGCATGGAGATTCGTACATTTCAAGTACTTACTACAAGATTACTGAATTGAATGAAACCCAAGCAGTTTTTCAGGAGCAAGACAGCTGGTGGATATGGATATATATATATATATATATACACACACATATACATATGTAAATATATATACACATACATATAAATACACACACATATACATACTATGTGTATATGCATACACATATATATGCATATATTATACTGATTGACTAACATTATGAATGAAAGTGCTTAAAAAGCCACATTATGTTAATCATTAAGGATACAAACAGCAAAGCGCTGTCCTCAAAGAGTTTATATTCTAAAAGAGGAGCCAGCACACTAGGAGATTGTTGCTAAGGAAGGAGCACATTGCTTGGAAAAGTACAAGAAATATGATTAGAGCCACAAAAATTTATCTTAACAAGGAATAATGGAAGAATTTGTTTTAACATGGTTCCAGGTTCCATGGTTCCAGGTTCATAAATGAAACTCAAAAATTATGTTTGTGCAACTCTCCTCAGATGGTCAATGTCATGTAAAGTAATCCAGTTGAAAGAGTACTAACTCTGGAGTTAAATGAGCTGGCTTCAAATTCCATTTCTTATTCTTTCCAACTGCATGACTTTAGGTGAATTACAATCTTTCTGGGCCCTTAACTGCAATTGCACTAGGTGTCCTCTGAAGATTTCTTCCAGTTCTACATGTATAAATCTATGATTCACTGCTCTGTGCACGATTCAAATAAAAGAAGGATTCCTCTAAATTATGAGACCTTCCAGATGCTGCTATTTGAGCTAAGTGCAACATGAGGGTCACAAACTACTGTAGGTCCTCTTTAGTAAGAACCATGATAACCTGAGAAATCAGACTTTCAATTCATATGGGGAAAAAGAAAAGGATTAAATACATATTTTTAGGCTGTGACATAATCATGAATGGACAGCTCAACTCTTTACTCCCCAGCCATCTTCTCACTATTTTTTTTTTCACTACCTAAAATAGAACCCATCCCCCAAAGGTTTAAAATCTATTATCTGTGAAACTTCTGCCCTGTCGCTCTGTTGTTCTGATTATTAATTGCTTCATCTACTCCACTATTCACACAAGCAGCACACCCTTGGCAATTGCCTTGCTGAGAAATATATACCTGCCCATTCTTTTCAGCTTATATTCTTCAGTTCTTGAACCAGGTTCAAACAAATTCTGCCACTATTCCTGGAAAGGAATTGTCAAGCTTAACTTTTATGGCTCCAAACATTTCCCTCTTCCTTTTTTCCAACCAATGAGTTCTTTTCTCAGCACCAGTCTCCTAGTGTGTTGGCTTCTTTTTTTAGAATGTAAAGCCTTTGAGGAAAGTGTCTTTGTTGTTTGTATCCTTAATATTTAGCATAATATTTGGAAGATAGGATGTACTTAATAAATGCTCTTTAAGTATATTAATTCATCATGTTAGTCAATCAGTATAGCACATGAATTTAAGACAGGCACTGCTATTGAATATTTATTAGCACAGAGCCAAACTAGAGGAAAAGGGTGAATCAAATTGCATATAGTAAATGGCACAGTTCTTTAAATGATTGCAAGCTTCTCTTTGATATAAATAGTATAATGAGCTTCTAGCAATATCAGATATCTTTAAGTCAGTGAGCACCACAGTCTCCAAAGAATCAAAATTGCAGCTAACAAATAGGAACAACAAGGCAAACCAATAAACAAAAAACAAACATTGTGAATATACATTCAGAACTAAACTATATTGTGTGTTTGGTTCCAGACCACTTCAATAAAACAATTATTGCACTAAAACAAGTCACACAAAATTTTTGGTTTCCTGGTGCATATGAAAGTTATTTGTATGCTATATTGTAGTTTATTAGGTGTGCATTAGTGTTATGATTAAAAACATGTACATACTTAATTAAAAAGTACTTTATTGCTAAAAACTAATACTAACCATAATATGAGTCTTCAATGAGTCATAATATTTTTCCTGGTAGAGTCTTGTCTCAATGTTAACTGATTGATCAGGGCTGTGGTTGCTGAAGAAATTTCTTAAAATAAGGAAAGTATGACATCTGCCTCATTGATTCACTCTTTGTTTCATGAAAGATTTCTCTTGTAACATGTGATACAGTTGGATAGCATTTTATCCACTGTAGAACTTCTTTCAAAATTAAAGTCAATCTTCTCAAACCCTGCTGCTGCTTTATCAAATAAGTTTATGAAGGAGTCTTCAATATTATTGTGTCCCAAGGAACTGGGGAGAGGGTCAAGGAGAGGGAGAGAGTGGAACAACCAGTCCATGAAGGAGTCAGAACACACACAACATTGATCGATTTAGTTCACTGTCTTATATGGGAGTGATTGCTCTCAAACAATTACAATATTGACATCAAAGATCACTGATCACTATATAATACATAATAATAATGAAAAAGTTTGAAATATTGAATTACCAAAATATGACACAGAGACAAAATGTAAGCATGTGTTGTTGGAAAAAATGGTGCAGATAGACTTGCTTGATGAGAAGTTACTACAAACCTTCAATTTGCAATAAAGAAGGCCATATCTGCAAAGCACAATAAAGCAAAGTGCAATAAAATGATGTATGCCTGAGATGCATGCAAAAAGTAGGAAACAATATATTGAAAAAAGGGATGTCAATTGTATAACAACAGGATAAAGCATAGAGAACTTAAGTTCCCAACTGTTATCTATGAAAATTTACATGGTCTTCTCTAGTTGAAAACCATCATTAGATAGCAAATCTAAAGAGAATATAGAGAAGGAAAGGCATAGAAATCAAACCAAGTGAGAAGAATTGGAAGAGTTGTAAGGTTAACCATTGGGGGAATACCCATGTGGATGAGTTCCTATATCTTTTAAACCATTTATAAGCTAACCATGTATTAATTTTCTATTTTTATGTTAATCATTTAATTCCTTCCTTGTGTTTGACAACAGGAAGTAAAATCTTCTTTGGTTTGAGTAAGGGCAATCACATAGATTTAAAAATAAAAATATAACAAAATTATAAATAGAACAAACACTACCTTTGTGTGGTTTACAGAGCAATTTCCTTTCAATTTTTTAAAATAAGTAACAAATATTTGATACAGTTAATAAAGAAAAACCCATTGTGCTTAGCAATGATAAATTTGTACTTTACTATCTGTGGCAAACAGGCCTTATTAATTAATATGCTTTTTTAAGAAAATCATAGTTTAGTGTTAGCGGGAAAGATCTGCCAGGAGATCTGATTCTAGTCTGGTCTCTATTCATAACTAGTTGCAGGATTTGAGACAAGCAAAATATTTTTTTCAAATTATCAGTTTACTGATGTATAAAATAAGATTTAAATGAGTGACTTCTAAGGTCATTGAACCAATTAATTTTTCATATATTTTTATTATATCATTGAATAATTTTCTGATTCCCAATTTGAAAAAAAATTAACATTCATTTTTGAAAATTTTCTGAATTCTCTACCTCCTTCTACCATTTACACATCCCTTGAGGAGGCAAAAAATATATTAATTATAAATATGAAGTCATGCAATAATTCCATGTAAGCCATGAACAAAAGAATTCATACACACAAATAAGAAAAATATTTTTATTATGTTTCAATCTGCATTCGGAATTCATCAATTCTCTTTCTGGAAGTAGAAAATATTTTTTTTATTATGAGTTCTTTGGAATTGTTTTGCATTGTTGTATTGATTAGAGTAGCCAAGACTTTCCTAGGCTGATCACTATATAATATTGCTGTTGCTGTATACAATATTCTCCTGGTTCTGCTCATATTGTTTTGTGAGATCACATAAATCTCCCCAGGTTTTTCTGAAGCAATTCTGATCACCATTGAGGGGGAGGGTATCAGGGAAATTGGGGTTAAGTGACTTGCCCAAGGTCACACAACTAGTAAGTGCCAAACATTTGAGGCTGCATTTAAACTTACATCCTCCTGATTCCAGGGCTAGTGTTCTATCCACTGCACCACCTAGCTGCCTGATGCTCATCATGTCTTATAGAACAATAGTGTTTTGTCACAATAATAAATCACAACTTTTTCAGTCATTCCCCAATTGTTGGGCATCCCCTAAATTTCTAGTTCTTTGCCACCACAAAAAGAGCTGCTATAAATATTTTTTTACTTATTGTGCTTTATCTTTTTTAAAAATCTTTTTGGAATAGAGACATGGAAGTGGTATTGCTGGGACAAAGAGCGTGCATAGTTTAATAACACTTTGGATGTAGTTTCAGATTGTTTTATAAAATGTTGGATCAGTTCATAACTCCACCAACAGTGCATTGGTGTCCCAGTTTTCCCACATCCCCTCAAACACTGTGTACAATGTTCTCCTGGTTTAGTTCACTTCACTACATATCAGTTCATGTAAGTCTTTCCAGATTTTTCTGAAACCATTCTACTTGTCATTACTTACAGAACAATAACATTCCATTACAATCATATACCACAGCTTTTTTAACTATTCCCTATTGGATGGACATCCCTTTGATTTCCAATTCTTAGCCACCATAAAAAAGAGATGCTATAAATATTTTTGTGCAAATAGGTGTTTACACCCCCCTTTATTGTATGTTTTTGTGATATAGACCTAGCATTGGTATTGTTGGATCAAAGAGTATACACAGTTTTATAGGCCTTTGGGCATAGTTCCATATTGCATGCAATCCACAATGTTTGAATCAGTTCACGACTCTACCAATAGTGCATTAATGACTCAGTTTTCCCACTTCCCCTCCCACATCTTTCATGTTTTGTCATATTAACTACTATGTTAGGTATAAGATTGTAATGCAGAGCTATTTTAATTTCCATTTCTCTGATCAACAGTGATTTCTCACATTTTTTTCATATGATTATAGATAGTTGTGATTTCTTTGTCTGGAATTTACCTGTTCATATCTTTTGATCATTTATCATTTAGGGGATGACTTGCGTTTTTGTAAATTTGATTCAGTTATCTATGTATTTGAGAAATGAGGCTGTTGTCAGAGATACTTGTTTTTAATTCCCCCCCGCCACCCAGTTTTCTGATTTCTTTGTACTTTGGTTGTATTGCTTTAGTTTGTGGAAAATCTTTTTTTTTTAGTTTTATATAATTAAATTATCTGTTTTACATTTCATAATGCTCTCTATATCTTCTTTGCTCTTAAATTCTTCTCTTATCCATAAATTTGACAGATTAATTATTTCATGTTATTCTAATTTGCTTTTGGTTTCACCCTTTAAGTGTAAATCATGTACCCATTTGGTATATGGCCTGAGATAGTACTCTATAACTACTTTCTGTCATACTGTTTTCCAGTTTTCTCAACAGTTTTTCTTTTTGTCAAATAATGAGTTTTTGTTCCTAAAGCTTGAGTCTTTCGATTCATCTATATTATGTCAGTGCTTCTTAAACTGTGGGTCATGATCCCATAATGGGCTTGCATAACTGAATTTGCGGATTGCAAAAAAATTGGCAACAATTAAAGATTTCTGAATGCATATGTCCAAAAATTAATTCAAGATCAAATATATAATCAATTGAAGGTGTTTCGGGCAGTGTTTGCCTATGTTGCATAATGCAACTTTACTGCCACTTTGGTTCTGAACACACTTGTGCACTTTGCACTATACATGCTGAGAGGCCACAGAATGTCAAAAAATGTTGCCAGAAACACCTCAGCTCAGATTCAAGACAATTGTATGCTGTGAATCAAAGTGTTTCTAATATACATACAATGTTTTCTGCTCTTACAGAAACATAATATTTTAATTATGGAAAATAAAAATTTTAATATTTTTTACCATCATTCTTCAGCATGTATCAGTTTAGTATGCCTTTAATTGTGTTGTGTTAGAATGTTTGATTTTATAATTTTCAGTTATCTCCTTCTTTTACAGAAATGTGTTTAATTGCAACAAGTAAAGGTAAAAAACATTTAATAATATTTCTCTACTGTCACTGCTATATGTGTAGGTAAAAACATCAGATTTTTAAATTAAGTGCAAACAAATGTAATTTCATAAGCTAAACCTAGTTTTTGTGTGAGGAATTATTAGTAATATTTATTTATATTTTAGGAGTTAAAATATTTTTTGGTTATAGATAAGTGTCTAACTTTAGACAGAAGAGGTAAAAATATTTATGACAATATGGTAGATCTTCACTACCAGGTTGTAGTATACCTAAATTGACAAGAAAAAGAAAACACATTGAATCATCTTTGCAATATAGACTTACTTCTAATAATGAAGATGGTTTGCAAAAACATCTTTGCTTAATTTGTAATGAAGTTTTAGCTGCAGAGAATGAAAGAAGCCAAACTAAAACTTTATCTTAATACCAAGCATGAAGCATACTGCAATAAATGAAAGGAATATTTTCAATGCCTTTTTAAATTCTTCAAATAAAGAAAAATAATGTTTTGAGAAATTTGTTGCTGTCAATGAAAAATATTTACTTGCAGCTTATGAAACTTCTTATTTAATTGCAAAAATTAAAAAGTCTTATGTGATGGGAGAAGATCCTGCATTACCTCTTGCTATTAAGCTGTCAGAAATAGTTCATGGCAAAAAGTATGGGGAAGAAATACATAAAGTTCCCTTATTTAATGATACTGTTTCAAAAGAATTTCTGAAATTGGTAATGACCAATTCCAGCAGCTTATTACCAGACTTAAGGCAGTCCAAAGTTTGCAATTCAATTAGATGGAAGAATTGATATTTCTAACATAGCGCAGTTGTTACTTTATGTAAGATATATTTATGAAAGAAGGATACATGAGGAATTAATGTTTTGTTGCCCTTTGAAAGGGCACACAAGAAGGGAATATATATACCTTAAGGTCAATGAATTTTTCACAAATGAAAGTTCCCAGTGGAAAAATTGCACTTAAGTCTGTACACATGGTGCTGTAGCAGTGATGGGTGAGAATGTTGGATTTGTAGTTAAAGTTGGTGGCAATGAACATATCAAAAAAGACAATATAGTGCTTCAGGTCAAACTTAGAGCAGCAAAAATAAAGAAGAGTTGAGGCAGAACAGTAATCCTCCGCAGGCAACTGGAAGAAAAATTCCAGGACTGAGGTTTGCTACCTGTGAACTATAAACACTTCCTGGCTAGTTATGCTGAAACAGTTAACTATGAGCCCTGGGGCTAGTTGGGTTAGAAGGTAGCCTCAGCCCCAGCCCAGAAATTTTCATCTCCAGGACAGTGTGAGAAGTCAGACATCTGAGAAGGGGAAGATTGAGGGGACCTCTGCTGATAAGGGATGCCAGGCCAAGATGTCCTGCCAAGAAGAAGCCCTGGGTAGGAAGGAACCAGCACACACCCAGTTAGTGCAGAAGTAGTGGGTCAGGGATGGGGCTGGCTGTGGGTGCTTACAGGAAGTCAGAGTTCTTGGTTTCAATTCCATGTCAGAGGGAGAACTGAAGGAGTACCTGCGCCCAGAGGCACCATCCTCCATAACCAAGAATTAAAGGTGATTGCAACAAGTTGCTATTAAAAATAATCAGGCTAAGAGGCTAAGGAGAAAGAACCCAACCATAGAAAGTTACTAGGCATAGAGAAGACTATGGTTCATGATCGGAGGAGGATACTGAAGTAGAAAAAAAAAAAGCCTCTTCTACCAAAGAGATTAACATCAAATGGTCACCTGTCCCAAAAGATTTCATAGAAGAATTTTTAAAAAGACTTTAAAAATCAGGTGAGAGATTGGGAAAATTAAAAAAAAAAGAATAATCCAAGAAAAACAAGAAGATTATGAAAAGAAAGTTAATCAATTGGAAAAGGAGATCCAGGATTTTATGGAAGAAAATAATTCCTTGAAAATTAGAATTGGGCAAGAGGAAGTTCTAAGAGGCTAAGAAATAATATAACAAATTATAGAGAATGAGAGAAAAGAATAGGAAACATCTCATTAAAAAAAAAAAAAAACTGATCTGGAGAACAGACCAAGAAGAGAACACATAAGAAAAATTGGACTACCTAAAACTATGATGGAAAAAAGAATCTTGATATAATAGTACAAGAAATAATTAAAGAAAATTATCCTGAAGCTCAAGAGAGGAAAGTAGAAAAGGGAAAAATACAGCAATCACCACCTGGAAGAGATCCGAAAAGGAAAATATACAGGAATATCATAGCTAAATTCTGAAACCCCCAGCTCAAGAAGAAAATATTATGAGAAACAAGGGAAAAAATCCAAATACTGGAGAGCCACAATTAGAATCACACACAACCTAGCAGAAGAATTAGTTGGGGAAGGAGGGTTGATAGTTCTGGAACCCTACTTTCATCAGGAATGAGATAAAGAGGGAAAAATGCATACATACACAGGGGTGTGTGTGTAAAAGTCTTCTCAATTCTAAAGGGGAGGGGGAAACATTTATTTTTAAGCAATTGGGGTTAAGTAACTTGCTCAAGGTCACAAGGCCAGTCATTATTTATGTGTGGGTGCTCATTTTCTGAGGCCAGGTCCTATCCCGGGTCATCTTAACTCCAGGGCCAGCTCTCTTACTCACTGCACCACCTAGCCACCCAGTGAAACATTTTTTTTTAGAGGGAATCCTACTTACATCAGATCTGGGTTGAAGAGATAACAATCAATACCTATAAAAAGGAATAAAAGTCTTTTAAATTTAAAAGGGAGTGGGAGGATGAGGGAATTGGATAAGGGGGTTATAGAAGGATGTCTAGACTAATGAGATAAAGAAGGAATACACACATATTTGAAGGGCTATAAAAATCTGAATTTAAATAGAAATAAAAGGGCAAGGAGAAAGGGTTGGGGTGGAGATGGGGAAGTAGGTTAAGTAATAGGAGGGCAAGGAAGCAAGTAAAAGTAGAGGAGTAGGGGGGGTAGGAAATAAGAGATACACACAAACATAAAATAAAAATCAGGAGTAGAATTTATTAAGGAAAAAATCAGGGGTCGTTATCATGATCTTAAATAAAGTTAAAGCTAAATTATATTTAATCAAAAGAGAAAAATAGGGACACTACACTAAATTCTGACCATATTAATTAATATTGTTTTAGACTGTTTAAAATATCAAAGCAGTATAAAGTTGAAATGTTGCTTTGATTTAGGAGATGATTTAGTGGATTTAGAAAAATATGGAAAGATTTGAACTTATGAAGGAAAATGTTTTCCATCTTCAGAGAAAAAGAACGCAAATATATATATGTATATATTTATATATATATTCATATATGTATATATATATATATAATCTTACATAGAGGAATGTATATGTGTATATATGAATATAATTATAGATAACTATGTATATGTATGTAAATGTATGTATGTGTGTGTGTGTCTATGTATCTGTGCTTAATTGTAGCCTTCTTGGGAGAAATGGGGAGGAAGGGGAGAAAAGAACAAATAAAAAGTGCACAACACAGAATAAAACAAAACCTACAAGGAAATAAAGATAATGTGTAGTATTTGTTATATATGCTTTTTTGAAATAGAAATTTCTATTTAGAATCCTCTCTTATGCTCTGCTGTACACATGGTAATGTTTTATTTTTTCTTTTCTTATTTTTTATTTAATATTAAAATTTAAAAAAGAATTACATTATTTAGTTTCCAATGAATTTTTAATCTATGTTTCTTTTTCTTTTCTTTTCTTTTCTTTTTTTTTTTTTTGGAGGAGGGAAGGCCAGGCAATTGGGGTTAAGTGACTTGCCCAAGGTTATACAGCTAGTAAGTGTTAATTGTCTGAGGTAAGATTTGAACTCAGGTCCTCCTGTCTCCAGAGCCGGTGCTCTATTCACTGTACCACCTAGCCACCCCTAATCTATGTTTCTATTGCCTTTCATTGAATGTAACTTTTATGGTATCATTGTTAATATTCATGATCATGTCCATCAGATTTCTTTGGGTGGAAATCAAGGTTAAATGATTTTCCTAGTGTCATACAGCTAGTAAGTGTTTGAGTCTGGATTTGAACTCAAGTCCTCCTGACTCCAGGGGAAATACTCTTATCCGCTGTGACATGAAGCTGCTCTTCTCATTGGATTTTGAGGTTTGAATGGCCCCACACATGGTGAATTTCTTTGAAGCTGTCATGTAAATCTGAGAAAAAGCATACTCTTTTCTATTCTTATTCAGTTTTCTCCAGAGGTCTAGCATACCTGACTCTTCCAAGATTCTATTCATCTCCTTAATTTATTCCTTATTTATTTTATGGTTTCTAGCTTTGAAAGGTGAAAGTTGATGTCCCCTCACTAATATCATTTTGCTTTCTACTTCTTCCATCATTTCATCTAACTCTTCTTTTATGAATTTGGATGTTATGCCATTTGGTACATATGATATTACTTCATTGTCTACAGTACCTTTTAGCAAAAGGTGTTGTTATTAGTTGTTTAGTGTTGTTATTACTATTGTTTAGTGTTGATATTACTTCATTGTCTATAGTACCTTTTCCCTGCTTACCTTCTCTAATTAAGACTATTTTAAAATTTTACTTTGAGAATAGGATTGCTACCCCTTTCATTTTTAGTTTAGCTGAAGTATACTAGATCCTACATCAGCCCCTTCTTTTCTATTTCTAGTATGTTTCTTATAAACAACATATTATTTCATTGTTATTTCTAATCTATTCAGCCATCTGCTTCCATTTTATGAATGAGTTCATCCTATTTTCATTCACAGTTATGATTACTAACTGCATATTTCCTTCCATCCTATATTCTTCTGTTTATCTTCCTCTCTCTTTTTGTCTTGTTGCTCCTCTAGAGGCTGTTTTACTTCTAATCACTGCCTTCCTTTTTCTGCCCTCTCTTTTATCCTTCCTCTCTTTCCCTTTTCCCCCCTACCTCCTTCTTCCATGTTGGACAAGATAATTTCTATACCCA
The DNA here is from genome assembly GCA_011680675.1 of Gymnobelideus leadbeateri. Classification (NCBI taxonomy): domain Eukaryota; kingdom Metazoa; phylum Chordata; class Mammalia; order Diprotodontia; family Petauridae; genus Gymnobelideus; species Gymnobelideus leadbeateri. The sequence continues at coordinate 199,531 of WOXC01003306.1, forward strand.
ATTGAGTGTATTTTCCTTCTTTGAACCAAGATAAATGAGAGTGAGTTTCAAGCACTGCCAGTCCTGTCTCCCAACCATTTTCACCTCCACCGAAAACAATTCTTCTTTCATATCACTTTTATGCAAGACATTTCCTTCCCCCCATTCTTCCTCTCTGTTTTCCATTATTACCAGGGCATCTCTCTTTCTTGTCCTTCCATTTAAAAAATTCAGCCAAACACAACCAACTTATTCCCTTGATCTCTGTCTTGCATAATATTTCTAACTGCCTTAATGATGAAGTTCTTAGAAGTTATATGTATCATCTTCTCATATAAAGGAAGGTAAACATTTTAACCTTATGTTTATAATATATAGTGACAGTTCATTCTATTTTGCTCAGTACTCCGCATGGCACCTTGCACATAGCAGTTGTCTGATAAATATTCATGGAATGATCTTTTTTCTAGCTTCATTTAACAATGTGATGACCTATACCAGAGAATTTTACATATAACTGAAGATTATTCAACTAATACTTTGCATATGGATTTTTAAGTATTTTGTCTTTAGAATAATCATACAACTTCAAGTTTTATAACAGGCACAAGGAGAGCTATAGGAAGCTACATGTGTAAGAGGTATAAGCAAGGAAAGTTACAGGAAGGCATATGTATTTATGATATATGGAGAATAGAAATGTTAGTAAACTACAAATTTCACAAACTTAGACTCATTTTAATAAAAAGTAAATAGCAATAGATTTTAATATTTTTAAATGTACCCCATTATTTTTATTGTTAGAACATTTTCAGTTATCTCAATATATCTGTCCATACAAAGAATCACTTCTTTAGAAGATTCATGTTGTCCAGTTCTTAACCAAAGAAGATTTAGGTTGGAAAGGCTGTATAGATTGTCAAATTTTATTTAGAACCTGCTATCTAGTCTTATCTTCTCCTTAGAGGTTATTGTCTAAGTGTTTACTTTCCTTACCTCTCAAAATTTTTTCCATAGACAGAAAGAGCCTAGCAATAAGCTGACTGTCCCTTCCTGGTTCACAGGTGGTCTATTTGGTATTACCCCCCTTAAAATCTTCTTTTTACCTTGGACTCCTGGAATCAAAGAATCACAGATTTGGAAAAGACCTTAGATGTCACTTAAGCTATTCAGGAATCATGAAGCCAAAAGCTTCCCAAAAAACTATCATCCATTTAAAAATCCGTTCTTCTGTTCCAAAAGTAAATTCTTGTATTAACAGACTGGTAAACAGAAAGCTGGACTCAGAGTCAGGAAGACCTAGATTATTTTCTTTCACATGCTGCCTGTGTGACCTTAGGAAAACCAATTAACCTTGGCTCTCCACTAATCTGTTTTTTCCTACTGTATATTTCAGAGCAAGTGATGAACTGCATTTTCCACATTTAAATGATGTATAATTTCCACATTCATATGATGTGCAATTTGTACATTCAAAGTTCCTTGTAAAATGAAAATATAGATGTGGACCCTCAATCTCATCTTGCCTTGATACTTAGTATTAGAAAGTAATGAGAATTGATTGTGTCACCCTATTACACCCTTACTCCCTACACCAAGTTGAATTTCTCTAATTACTAGATTAGACTAAAATCTTCAGCACTGGTGTGTCTCAGAGTATTTTCACTTCTTCTAAGTTTCTGAATTCTCCTTCTATCCACAGACTTCTATTGCTAAGAAGCTTTACTCTGATAATGTAGTTGAATCTTGCCTCATCAAAGAGAATCAGGAAGCTATCTTCTGTTAGTAAAAAATGTTCAGGATCCTCCATTATGCACTGCCTGCACCCTATAACTCCTGAATTTTTGTGTTACAACTAGCTCACATTCTTACCAGAATCTCTTAAAATAGCCATCTTAATTTCTTCTGAATATTTTTAAATTAAACTTATAAAACTTTTTAAATGGCCACTGATTATTGGATATGCAATATTTTGTATATAAACAAACCAGTTATTTTAAATGAAACCACTGAAGAAGAGTAAGTAGTCACTATGAAAATCTGATACTTAAATTAGACTGGTTAGAAATAAATACAGAGGCCAGAAGCTCAGGGAAGGGGAGTCGCTGTGGTTTCCTGCTTCAACAATCCTTGAACGGAACCCATTGCTCGATTCCCGGCCTGTGCTGCCCTTAGCCACCTCTCCACCTTCACAACCACTAACCAACATTTCTTCTGTCCTACCTTCGAGCAGCAGCCGCCCCCGGCCGTCGCCGCCACCGCCCCAGCCTCCGCCGCAGCCACCGCCGCCTCCTCCTCAGCTGACGCCATGACCCATCTCTTTCCCCTCTCAGGTGCGGCAGAACTACCACCAGGACTCAGAGGCTGCCATCAACCAGCAGATCAACCTAGAGCTCTACGCCTCCTGTGTCTACCTGTCCTGGTCCTACTACTTCGATGCGAGGACTTGGCGCTCAAGAACTTTGCCAAGTACTTCCAGCACCAGTCCCATGAGGAGCTCGAGCATGCCGAGAAGCTGATGAAGCTGTAGAACCAGCGCGGCGGCCGCATCTTCCTGCAGGACACCAAGAAACCCGACCGCGAAGACTGGGAGAGCGGGTTGAACGGAATGGAGTGTGCTCTGCGCTTGGAAAAAAATGTCAGTCAGTCGTTACTGGAATTGCACAAGCTGGCAACTGACAAGAATGACCCCCATTTATGTGATTTCCTCGAAACCCACTACCTGGATGAACAGGTCGAGTCCATCAAACAGCTGGGTGATCATGTAACCTGTGCCAAATGGGGGCCCCGATTCTGGCATGGCGAAATATCTTTTTGACAAGCACACCCTCGGAGATAGTGACAAGGAGAGCTAAGCCACACCTGGCTTCCCCCACACCTGGAAACTGTGGGCGCCACTCCTACTGTCTTTCAGTGCATGCATATTTTGGTTATCTGACCTTTTCATAATCTGTACCAAAAAACTACCACCATTTACTTCCCAATAAAGTGACTTGGTACTGATGAGAAAAAAAAATGCAGAACCTATTCGGAAGCCTCTTGTGCTTTTGGAAAACCATTCCTGAGAAATCTATGAAACTCAAGTATGTTAGATTTATTGCAATTATGCTTTAAGCCTACAGGGAGGATGTTTTCTTCATATAATGCAAAGATGCTTTTGAAGGAACAATGGAGAAAATATGAAAGAATCCTTCCTAGAAACCAAAATGTAGAAGAAAGCTCCTGTGGTTGTACTTTCTTACCGTGTTGTCTTTAGGAAATGATCCTCATTGGTTTTCATTGTAGTATCACAGTGGAAAAAAAAAAATCACTAATACCACACACAGTCACCTCCACAAATTCCTTACAAAACTGGAATATAGCCAGACTATGATAAATTTCCAATTCTTTGGGAATAATTCAAATTAATGGACTCTGGGTGATCACCAAACTATAACTTTAATGTCATTGTGAAATATATGGTCATATTTTCCCATATGCCTCTGTTTTAGTTACTTAAGTCATGTTGCCAGAATGAATAGTCCCATAATTATATTAGGATCCTTTCTGCAAGTCCCTAAACAAAGTGTCCAGTTAGAGAGTTAGTTAATATAATGTGTTACATTAGGAGTGAGAAAGATGTAACTTCAAATCCAGCTGTTTAACATGTGTTTGCTGAAGGACAAGGGACATGTTATTTAACCTCAGGTGTAAAATTTGGATAACGATTATAATACCAATATCATAAGTTTAAGTTATTGGAAGATACAAATAATATAATGGCTGTAAAGTTATTTTAAAAATATACAGTACTAAATTAGACTACCATGTATTATATCATTAATATCATCATTATCAAGAAAGACAAAAAAGTGAAACATAATAAGTCAAAGTAAGAAAATGACACAAGAAAAAAGTCAAGATAGTTGAATCTCCCATTAGTAGCACAGTACCATTAGCGTCTCAACCTCTTTAAGTCTCAATTACCTTATCTGTAAAATAGGAATGATAGCTACAATTGCTATTTCAAGGTATGGTAAGGACAACTTTTGATACTTATGCTAGATTTTAGTAAATATATTACAATAAAGAAAAATGTCTGTAAAAAGGTCTTCAATATCAGAAATTCACATTTTCCAGTGAAAATATTCTTTCTTTCTTTTTTTTTTTTACCCTAAGCAAATTGATATATGATTTACCTCCTAGATAAAAATTGAACTCAGAGAGATGAGTTTTTCTGACCCCAGGCCAGCCACTCTATTCACTGCACTGCATAGGTTCCATCCTGGCGTAAAGTAAGTACTTAATAAATGTTTACTGATTATTGAATTTCATTCATTAATTCACCATATGATAAGTATTCATTCAATATATGCTGAATTCTGAGGATACAAATAGAATAACAGTCCAGTCCCTGCTTCCTAAGGGATCAAATTTAAATTCTCATGGAGACTACAGGGAAGGGTTCAGCTGTAAATCTGATAGAAAGTCCATTAGTTAGAGGGAGGTAGGGAGAGTAGATCACCAGCAGCTGTGGTGGTTTCCAGAAATATCAACCCATAGATGTCAAAGAAAAAGTGAGTGGTCAGTGTGTTCTCTGTGGGAACAGGGATTCTAGGAGTATGGTCTGGCCTCTACTCCCTGAGGGAAAAGCAGCTGAGGCATGGAAGCCGCAGCCATGTGATTCCTTCAGAGTTCCTGGCCTGCAGATTGTAGGGGAACCAAGCAAACACTCTGAGGAGTAATCAATCTTTCTTTAACCTGCTTGGACCTGGCTTGCTGTCTAGCGTGGAGGTCCTGGGATGTGTGAGCCATGAGCCAGAGCATGTGGAAGCTTCAGAGAGGGCAGTCAACTAATAACTCCAGCAACTGAGAAAACCCCAGCAATTTAGGACAAAGCTCTCCTCTCTGAAAGCAGAATACTAGTGTGGAATAAAGCTCAAAAGTCAAGTAATTGAGTGTCAAAATGAGCAAGCAAGGGAAGCAAAGCAAGCCCAGCAATCTGACTTTGGATTCCTTTTTTGGGGACAAGAAGGATCAAAGCATTGAATGGGAAGAAAACAATGAAGTCAGAACTCCTGCAACAAAAGTTTCCAAGAAAAATATGAATTGGTTACAGGCCGTGGAGGAGCTTAAGAAGGATTTTGAAAACCAAATAAGTGAAGTAGAGGAAAAATTAGAAAGATAAATGAGAATGATGCAAGAAAATCATGAAAAGTGAGTCAACAACCTGACTGAAGAAAATAATGTCTTAAAAATAGACTAACTCAAATGGCAAAAGAGGCTCAAAAATCAAATGAAGAGAAAGAATGCCTTAAAAAAGCCGAGTTTGTCTAATGGAATAAAAAATCTCAAATGCCTAGGCCTTCTCATTCTGGAGCAAACTACTATCACTGTGGTCTGATCACTGTAGGGTATCTCTCCACTATATCCACTACTTTTTCCCTTTGGTGAGTTCCTCTTACTGTCTCTGTCTTATGGAGGAGCCCAGACTGGCCTTCATTCCTCTCCTGATTCTGTTCCTTACTTTCTGGCTCTGAAGTCCCTCACACCAGGTACGTTGATCCTTTCCCCCACTTTTCAGCTCTCTTTTTAGTGTTATCTTCCACTATTGAATGTAGGCTCCTGGAGGGAAGTTATAATAACTTTCATTTTTTCTTGTATGCATCACTAGCACTTAGCTTGGTGCCTGTCATTTTGTTCAGTTAGAATGCCAATCCTGTCCATGGGGTGTTCTTGGCAAAGATATTGGAGTTATTTGCCATTTCCTCCTCCAGTGGATTAAAGCAAATAGATATTGTCCATGGCCACACAGCTAGTGTCTGAAGCTATATTTGAACTCAGGTCTTACTGATTCCTGCCCCAGCATGGAGCCACCTAGTTGCCTGGAATTGTTACATATTAAATACTTAATGAATTCTTATTAATTTGCTTCCTTCCATCACCATGAACACTTTTAGACAGTTCCTTATTTAATCTTGAATTTCCAAGTTAGGATGAATAGACTGATTCACTTTATTTTAAATTAACATGTATTTATTTATTAAGAATTGCAAAAGGAAAGATTTTTTTTTAACAATTGAAGGTGTTAGAAATGTGGTCAACCTAGTTTTAAATATCTTCCTTCATTTTTCTAAAATATAATTTTGCTTATAATATTTGCTATACACCCAGCTCCTCAGAAACACATCTCTTTCATTGAGCATGGAATACCTCTATCTGGATGCACTCTGAAAGTTTTAGAAGACTCTGAATTCAAGCTATCCATTATTATTTGCATATGTCAGAAAATGATAAATGGTAGCTTTCCTCTCCTTAGCTAACTTTTAATATGGTCAGTGAACCAGCATCAAACATCCGTTATTTTTTATCTTCTCCAGCTACAGTTTTAAGGAATGAAACACTGAATAAATAGAGCTATTCATTATACCATAGGCCACATTTGAGGGAAGATACCATGTCTTGTGAGTAAATATCTGCGTAATTTCACATGGCCTCTCCATTACTTGTGATATTTTGGCAACAATTCTTCAAATATGAGAAATCATCATGATGTCAATACATTACCTCATGACATCATAAACATCATTCAGAACGTTGTTGTACCATAAAAAAAGCATTTAATCTAAATAAAAGAACAGCTTTCTTGACATGCAGATGAAAAGTCTGTTTTCCCATGATTTAAGCTAAGGAAATATATATCAAATCTCTTACTGCTATGTCACTTTTGGGGAATTATAGAACATATTCTTTTTACTAAGCTGTATTCTAAAAGATCTAACTTGTTTTCTCTTCCCCACAGGTTTTTAGGTTCAACAAACTCCGTCACTCTCTCCAACCTTAGTTAGATCAGTTGAATTTTTACTAGTCCTAATGGAGTCCTGAGAAGGAAGCAAAATAGGTTTCTTAATAGACATTCATCTTCAGACTTCTGAAATTTACTCCCCAACCCCTACCCCATATGTCTCACCTGAAATTCATTACTTGGAGAGCATAAAACAGTTGCTAGTAAGTGATTCCAGAGACCCAAGGTAGCTATCATTTATGACTGGGAATATTAGGACTTTGAGAAGCTATACCATGGTTTTCTCACTGTTCGTTGACATACTGACATCCTCCAGGAATCATAAAATGTATATGTACTAAAATCCCAATGCAACAGATGCATTCACCTAGAAGTAGCCAAGGAATCTGTGTCTGTATTAGATTTATATACATACCACACAGAGACATCATAAAAGAAGAAAGCCTTGTAGCTATTCACATGAGAAAACAAGCCATTAGACATATTTCATATGCTCTTCAGAGTTTTTCAATGAGCTCTGAGTATTCATCACCTTCACAAAAGGTAAAGATGTGAACAGAATGTGAAGAGAGTTCTTTGTCCATAATGCATTCCTGGAGTCACTCTCAGACTAATATATTTCCATTGACATGAATAGGTCCATTAATTTCATTGAGAATCTTATGGGCATTAGGCTCAGAAAGTAATGTGAACTACTTGACCTGCAAATAGAAAGTATTGGGTGCCTCCAGGTTCATCTGTAATAGAGTTTATTCAAATGGTAAAAATGTGTTTCTTTTCAACCTCAGAGTCATCTCATTTCTCTAAGGAGTTATTTTGGAGTTAAAATTTAATTCTTCTAGATCTGGACTCTCGATAATACTTATTTGCATTCACTCATTTAAATTTTTCTCTAGAATGTGCATGTAAAAGTAAACTTTCTTATATGTCATATCAGGAAATGGGAAATCATAGTTAATCAAAGAATCTGGATAATAAATATTTTACAAGATAAAAGTAAGCTGACAATTTTTCAAAGAATTAGAATATGGTGACAATATATAATACAAAACAATTCATTTTTGACAACTTAATAAGATACTTAAAAATTTTAAGTGCCTTCAGTTTATTGTTATTAATATCATTCATTGTTTACATGTGCAAAATCTCACCTTCCAAGAAGCCTTTTTTCCAATCTCTCTTGATCTTAGTGTCTACACTGTGTCACTTCCTCATCTTACATATAGCTTGTTTGTACATAATTATTTTCATGTTTTCTCCCCCATTTGATTATGAACACCTTGAAGGCAGGGCTTGTCTTTTGCCTCTTTTTGTTTCTCCAACACTTAGCAAAGTACTTGACACATAGTAGGTACTTAAAAAGTATTTATTAACTATTGATTATTAACAGACATTTCCACAGATGGAATACCAAGGAAGTCAATTTTTATTGTAAAATCATGTTTGGAATTTCCCAATTTAGGCATATTTTGCAACAATTAATTTTAAAGCACATTATAACATGGTTAATTGGTTTATTTTTCTTCCACAGTGTTTACTTTAATCCCTCATTATGTTGTTGTGGTGAACCTGGGTAGTCAACCTTATATCACTGGATTGTAAATTCTGCCAGGTCCTACCAGACACTGTGAACATTCCCAGACATGTATTGTCTGTTCTCTTAGAACTATCCAGTGTAATTACAGAGGCTTATCAGCAGTAGACTGACCACTAGATGATGAAGTCTTTGGACATGGCAATGAAACAAACAAAAATGATGAAATATCACTGAGTCCTATGTAACTCACATCTGTTTTTGAAGTGATAAATGGTAATGTTGGTAGAAGAGTACTAAGAATGAGCTTGTTAGGCAGCTGGGTCGTATAATGAATAGAATGCTGGAACTGGAATCAGAAGATCTGAGTTCAAATTTGACCTGAAACACTTATTAGCTGTATAACTCAAGGCAATTCAAATCATCTCCCTTTGCCTCATTTTCCTCAACTGTAAAATGAGAATAACAACACTTTATTCATAGGGTCTATGGGAAGATTAAATAAGATAATAAATATTTCCAAAGCATTTAGCGCAGTTCCTGGCATATGGGAGGTAATTTATAAATGCTTATATCCTCCCCTTAAGATTGCTAGTTTGGGGAACAACTGTAAAGAATGATTCTCCTTCCCTTACCTACAGTACTCTTGACCTTCTTTACCTTTTCCCAGTTCTTTATCTTAAAGCTTTATTCCAGTTCTGCAATTCATACTTGGAAGTTTCCTCCTCCACCCCAGCAGCCTCTCCCACTAATTAGAATCTCTCCTCAAAACTTACATTTAAGGAAATCGCCAAGTCAGATTTCTTCTTTATTTTCTTTCATTTTGAAGACTTTCTCTTTGAAGAGGTATGTAAAGCAGTTGATAGAACTGGTTGAATTGAATTGTAAAGGACAGTAAAAAGAACCCCCATAATTTCATGGGACTCATGTTAATTTCACAATGCCATGCTCATTCTGAGCATTTACAAATGGGCCATTATGTACAAGATGTCTGCTTATGCATTATTATCTATCATAGAAATCATAAGAGAGACAAATTCTACCAATAAGTGGATAAATCCAAATTGAATTCATATATTGTTGGAAATATAAAAGATGAAAAATATAAGTAAATACCATCTCATATACCCTCTTTCCTATTTTGACAAGAATGTTTATGAGAATAATGCATGTATATCTCATGAACATTCCTGAGGAAGGTAGGAGAAGGGAACAGATAATCTTTCACATATTATTTTATGTATCAAAGTAAATATTTAAAGACATGCAGTGGAATTGACAATGCTAAGAATCCAGCATCCTATTGTGCTTGTTATTTATAATTTAAAAAATAACATTTGATTGACTAAAGCAAAAAAAAAAATACTTCATAAAAAGTCCCTCCAACAAAGCGTCAAATATATATATATATATATATATATATACATATACACACACATATAACATATGTGTGTACACACACACACACACACATACATATACACACATATACATATCCCAAAAAGATTTCTTGAAAGACATTACAGAGGAAACTTTTTTTTTCCTATTCCTCTAATAATTCAAAGAAGTCATAAACCAGGAAGATTTAAGTATGCCATGACGTAAGTAATATTCAGCAATGGTTCTAAATGAAAAAGAATTCTATGTAGCTGATTATATCTACAAGATATTTCTATTTGCTAGTAATACTGTCATGACAACATTTTCTTGATGTATTTCAAGGTTTACAAAATAATTTCATAGTAACTTCAAAGTATTTCAACCTAACTGCCCACACTGGGAAAAATAATCAATGAAAAATGTCTATTGCATAGATCAGATCTGTCAAATATGGGACTATGTGCGACTCAGAAACATTCATGAGTACTGCCAGAAGCAGATTAAAATTAAACAATATAAATAAAACTGCAATAAAGCATAGGAAATGTTAATATGTGGTTTTCTAAGTCAACATACTTCCAGGAATAATCCTTATTTATGGTTAAGTAATTCATTTTTTCTGTTTAAATTGGACACAACTAGTCTAGACTGACTTAAAGTGGCATTTTCATTCAATAGAGTTGCTCATCCCTTGAACAGATATTAAAAGTAGACAATAAACTGGAACCAAAATGGAAGAATGGAATTACTTGTAGGAAATCGTGCAGTGAAATTAATGACCCTAAGTTTATTTGAAACATGGGTCCATATGCTTTATAACAATATTTCTTCTGGTAATGTCTCATTACTATAAATCATGGAAAGTCACAATCCCTCCCCCAAATAAATTTGTGGGTCACCCAACGGGCAGGGAAATCATAAATAGTTATAGTAAATAGGCTTCAGCTCTTTACCACTGGATATTTGTATCCTAGAACTGGTATAATTACATTATATGGAAAAGACTTATACTAGTTATATGGATAGCCTATGTGTTCACTAGGCACCTATGATATGTCATGAAATCTAGAGGAAAGTTTCCATAATGTTGGGTGGACCCTGTGTGTAAGATAAGTGGATGGGCATGAAGAAGACTATAGTTCACATCATGAGAAGTCATGGATTGGTTATAATCAGGTGTGATGGTGACAATAACCATCTCAATGACACCAGAGACTTAATGAGGCACTGAAGAAGTTTTCTTACACAATAGAAATACAGAGAATCTCAGTCACAAGGAAAGAAAATAGCATCCTAATTTTTCAAGACACTATATTTTTTAGAGACTTTCATACTCTGCCCAGCAATTGACTCTATTACTTTGTGATTAATTCAGTTATAAGCTGTCTATCTTATGTCTATAACCAATCTCCTTGCAAACTGATCTGATCATTTACTAGTCATCACATGTGGGCATACAAATCTACATAATGACATGAACAGCTTAGATAATGCAACAATAAAGTCAACTCCAAATTTTCAAGAAAAAAAAAAAGAGGGATCTGGTCCAAATGATTAAACTCCTACTGTAATACAAGCTAACAATTGATGGTATGTATTTCCCCCTCAGAAATACGTTCACCCTAGACTCTGAGCTCCAGAGAAGAGGTTGTTATATCTTTCATTATATTACCAATGCTTAGCACAATGCCTGTCCCCTAGTGGGTTCTTAGTAAATGGTGGTTGTTGACGCTTTTATTCTATTCCCTCTCTCACACTCTACTTTGCATTCTATTTCTATGTACAAGTTGTACTCTCCAGTAAACTATAAACTACTCGAAAAGATAACTACATTTGTTTTTTTTGTCGATAGTGCCAAGAAATTTTCATGTTTCCTTGTACATAGTAAGAATTTGATACATGTTCACTGGATGCATTTGTTGAATTTTATTACTATCTATACCTGTGCTTAATCACTCTGTGACTCTCAGATATTTTCTATAGGAACTCTGAATTAATAGAATCCAATATTCCAGCATTCTCATTTTGAAATTGGTGGCTAGTTTTACCTAACCCAATTATGAGTGTCCTAGAATCATCCTTTAAACTTGAGAAAAACAGAGACTTAGTTATCTTTCCTAGGTTTCTTTGGGAGATTCAAAGATAAGAACACTTGATTTAAATTTATGTTGATATTTTATTTCAGTTAATTCTGAATATTAATGCTTGGTGTTTTAGACTTCAATTGAGACATAATTTTCATAGTGTCAGCCTCCATGAATTCCAATGTAATCATACTTATATGAATCATTTAAATCACAATTATTTCACGAGAGTATCATCTTCTACGTTCTACTTCTATTCTTGAAAAATCAGAACACAGGCTTCATGACAAATTTCATAGATTTGCATAGATCGATATGTACAACAAATCTGTAGAATTATTAGAGCTAGCTATGCTTGAAGTATTTTAGAGTTGGAAGGAATTTTAGAGGTAATATAATTAAATCTCTAATTGAAGTATCTCTGTAGCATATCTCTAAGAAATACTCATTCAATCTCTACTTGAACTCCAGTGATGGGAAACTCACTATGTGCTATGAGAACCCACTCCACTTTTCGAAAACTCAAGTTAGGACTTCATTGTAATTCATGTAGTCTCTCTTATTTAAAAAAAAATGCAGTTGCAATTGTTAAAGTACCTTGAGTAACTGGTGCAATAAAAAAAAAAAACTATTCAGAAAGAATTCTGTCAATTTGAACAGCAAGCAAAAGGAAATGAAATGAACAATGTATGTCTCAATGAATTTTTACTGATAGTGTAATCAAAGAAGTATTTTCTGAATCTTCAGGTTGCTTCATAACACAGGTGTGTAGATAAATTTAAGAAGATTCTAAAAACAATTCTTAAAGGAAAAGATTAAGAATGGGAGGAAAGTTTGTCCACCATAAATTTCAAGTATCAGCCATACTGAAGTGAAAATAAAAGGATATATAGATATAGATATATACATACATATACACATGTATGTATATTTATATATACACATATATACATATAAAACATATGTGCATATATGTTTTGATGATAGGTATTTCTACTGAGATTTAAGGTCTTTATTTGAAAATATAGTTTTATATGTGAAAATTGGTACTATCTAGCATTTATAGAATCCTTTAAAGTTATATCTCACTTGATCTTTTTAACAACTTTGCTGAGAATGGTTCTATTATCATTCACATTTTATATTTGAAGAAACTGAGGCTTAGAATGGTTAAGTGACTTTCCAGGGCCACATAAATAATAAGTGTCTGATTTAGGAATCAATCTCAGGAATGGCAAAACAAATGACATTTATATGAAATATTTAACCTTACTTTACAATACCCAACTTGTGGAATTGGATTTATTTTTCTATTCCTTTTGTTGAAAACTGGATATTTAAAAAGAGATTACTTTCTTCTAAGTTTGGTACTTACAGAAACCCATTTCATTGTAGTTAAAGTTCCCAAGGAGCTATAATGCCACCCATCACATTACAGAAGTCATATCCTGTTACTTTCTATTATACATGACTGGCACAGCTGGATGCCACCTATCATCATACAAACTGTCAGCAAGGAAACTTTTTTTAATGGCAGTTTTCTAAAAGTTCTGACTCAGAAAACCAATTACAATTGAAATTAACTTTTTCAGTTATCCATTGAGTTGATTCTTCATTATTTGCTTTTTTTCCCAAATGTACGTGAGTTGACAGCTCAAAGTAATTAAATAATCTGGCTACAATTGTCCCACATACACTCTTCCCTGTCTTTTATCCAATAACTTGCATGTTAATATGACATATGTCACTTTTAGAATGTTATTTTAGGGACAATGAATCAGCCTTTTTTTACTTGCAAAATCACTTCTTTTAAGTATGGAATATGAAAAAAAAAAGTTTTACAGTACTTCTGGAAATAGCAACCAGAGAAGGGTCATTATTTATATCAGTAAATAGGAAGAACTGGCATAATACAAAGAAGTCAGTGTTAGAACATCTCAGAAATTAAAGACCTACAAAGCTTAAAGTGACATACAGAGAAGAATAAGGAAAGAATACAGCCACAAAATACCTAATTAACTGGGATTTCTAAAAGGCCAACTAAGTTTGGGTATTATTGAACAGCAAATATGATTGAGAGTTTTGTATATTTTAAATAAAATCATGCTAAACTTCAAAGGAAAAACATAACTATGTTTGTATATGTATTTCGCTGTATGTGTATACATTCACCAAGTATAGGATAGACAGAAAGATGATACATATACCCACATTATATATATATCTGTGTATGTATATGCATATATGTATACATAATATAGGTGTGCATGCACACATATGCACACATACATACATATATACACACACACAGTTATTACCCTGTACTTCATGAATGCTACCACAAATACTAGAATTATTATATCCCATACTAAAATGCTATACCTGGAAAAATAAGAGTGTTTCAATATTTTTGGCACATATGTGGCAAAATGCATTTTCTTCAAAGAGGAAAAGCTAAATTTGATTAGAGAAGACTTTTTTAAAAAAGATTCTCTAGAGCTCAAGCTACAATATATGTATATATAGGTTCATATTTGAAATTATAAACATACATATACAAAAGTATATGTTATTTTATAGGGAAATTATAGATTATGTATCATAACATGCATTATTATATAATTCATACACTATATAATTTCAGAGCTGGACAGATGATAGAGTATATTATCCAGCATGTTCATATTTTATGGATGAATAAACTGATATTCAAAGAGTTGAAGTAAATAACCCCAAATTGTACAGACAAGAGCATAGAATCAAGATCCCAATCCAGGTACTTGGACTTCAAATCCAACATACCTACCTCTGCACTATGTTATTTCTCACCTAGAGAATAATATCTCTTGTAGATTATAAATCCTCCATATTATGTATATACATTTGACTCTTTAGGCCAGTGGGTAACTCCAACTCATGTTCACCCAAACACACACACACACACACACACACACACACACGCGCGCGCGCGCGTGCGCACATTAAACATTAAAATATCTATTAAACTTCTTAAATAAGGAGGAAGTGACAATTTTTAGAATCTTTATATCTACACATATAAAAATTTTGGACAATTGTGTATCTATGTGCAAGTATTCTATAACATATAGACATGCATAAATGCATAAATAAGTGTTCCTTTCTCCCCCAAGAATGTATAAAAATAAGATTTAATGTTATTGTTTAATATTTAAATGCTTAATCACTTGAGATTTCTATACCCACAAACAATTTAAGATCAATTATATTTGTATCATTTAAACATATTTTTAATTTAGAAGAGTTGTACATTGATCAATTTTTTAAGTCTATAAAAGGTCAAAGCCATGTTTAAGGCTAAATGTGAGTACACATGTGTACTATTTAGCTAACTTGCCATTCTACATATTTATTAGAAACCTTCTGTGAAAGAACAGTAGCTTGAATATTTTCTCTTACTGCATCCCACATTATTCAAGATTAGAAATTATATGAATGGGCCGCTAGGTGGCACAGTGAATAGAGCACTAGCCCTGGAGTCAGGAGGACCTGAGTTCAAATCCGGCCTCAGACACTTAACACAAAAAACTAGCCATGTGACCTTGGGCAAGTCACTTAACCCCAATTGCCCTCCAAAAAGAAAAATAAGAAATTATATGAATGGAAATATGAAAAATCAGCATGGAGGTCATATGAAAACTAAATACTATCCTTGAATTAATAACTTAGACTAGATAATGTGCTTCTAAAATATAATAAAACATATTCTAGATTTTCAAAATTAAGATTCCTTTTTGGGATTTGTATACCAGGTTTTAGTTGAGTTTATGTTTTATGAAGAGTGAGGATTGAATATTTTAAATTACTATCATTCAACATCTTTATAGATGTTTGGAAAGAATGAGACTGAGTAACCCTTTTATTTGTTTTCATGTGCTTGGTGACTTTTACCACCAATTCTCTAGATTGCATTATAAAGAAATTTCTCATGAGACAGAATTAGTGTATCCAATATGAAACAGTTACTGCAAAAATTGAAGTATTTCTACTTTGTGGCACAAATATGGTAAAATGTATTCTCTTCAAAGAGGAAGAGCAAAGACTGATTAGTGAAAGCTCTTTGGAAGGAGATTCTCTGGAGCACAAGCTACAATTGGCAGTGTTATTTCATGCAATGATTTCATTGCATGGGTATATATTATACCAGTTGCTATTACCATTATAATTGTGTTGTAGGGGGAAGAGTATTATTGGATGGATCTTTAGCTAAGTGCAAAAAAAAAAAAAAAGATGGTATAATGGAAATGCAGATTTGAAGATCTTCCCTGCCCCTAGGCCCTTTATGTGCTTAAGAGACTTTGATTGACTTAAGTGACTCTGAGAAACTTCCTTGATTTGAAAATATACTCTACCCCCTAATAGGCTGAATCTGGTCACATGGAGCCTGTGGTAGGAGGCTTGGTTTTCAGGATGACCACACCTTGATCCTGTGTGATTGGGCAGTGGGTCAAGAGGGTGGTTACATGGTCTGAGCAAGGAGAAGACTATATAATCTCTGATTTGAGGCTTTGCTTTGGGGCTCTCTTTGAGAAGTGTTGTGTGATTTGACCAGATGAGACTCTGGGAAGCCGTTGTTGAGAGCCCCCCAGCTTTGAAAACCCAGATATTGATGCTTCCCTCTCTGGTAACTGTGATTTGGTATTGATATAATGGTTGGACAGTTTGGAAGCCTGTCTGTTTGATCTGTCTGTATACTCTGAAGTTTGGGGTTCTGACCTTTTCCCCCTGAACTAGGTAATATATGTTTGTTTGATTAAAGTAAGCTTGCTAACTGATTTTGAGTTGCTTTCCTTTACAAAAGCAGATCTAAGAACCTATGTTGGCAGCTACCCTGGGGATGTTGGGGTGCTTGCTGCTACAGATGGCAATTTGATTTTCATCTTTGAAACAGACCTTTGGCAAGTGATAATGTGTGTAATGTGACTTAAGACTTCCTCATAAGTGCCAAACAAGTATTATAAACAATTAAAGATATGGAAGTTCAGTGGAGTTAGAACTAGACTGGCCACAGAGGACCATAGAGGAGATAAAGCATGAAATTTACTTTGTAGAAGGATTTGTAGGTAGATAATGATGACGAACAAAGAGAATCACAAGTACTAAAAACAATGAGAGCAAAAACATTATCAGATGACAGTGACCTTGAAGTCACACTGCCCTGCCTTTTTGACAGTTTGAATCTCTTGGTGCACCTTCTCTTTTTCTTAGTTTCCTCAACTGCAAAATGATGATAATTGTACCTACATCCCAGGGTTGTTGTGAGGATCAAATGAGATGCTGTTGTCATTAAGTTATGTCACTCATATCTGACTATCTGTGACCCTATCTGGAGTTTTCTTGGCAAAGATACTGGAATGGTTTTCCATTTCCTTCTCCAGTTCATTTTAAAGATGAAGAAACTGAGGCAAACAAGGTTAAATTATTTGCCAGGGTCACAAAACGAGTAACTGTCTGAGGCCAAATTTGAACTCAGGGCTTCCTAACTCCAGGCTCAGCACTCTGTCCATTGTGCCACCTAGCTTCTCCCTCAAATAAGATAATATGCATAAAAATGTGCTTATCATAATGCCTGGCACATCATAAACACTTTATCAATTTCCTTTCCTTTTCTTTTATGGCTCTAAGGCCAACTCTACCAATTGTGGTGATGAAATTTTTTTTTTAAATTAATTTATTTTTTTAGTTTCAGTTAACAAGATTCAATTCCATAGTTTCTTGATTTTCAAATTTCCTTTACTTCCCTCCACCTCCCTCCATGACAGCATATAGTCCAGTATAGGATCTGCAAATGCATTCATATTAGACATTATTCCAATTACAAAGGCGTATTGTACTAGGTGGGATGAAAGATGGTAAGGAAGAAATAAAACCAAACAATGAAAAGAAAAAGATCATTTAGTTTGCTTCCATCAGGATTCAGGCTCAGTTCTTTCTGGTTATATCTCTGGATGGCGCATTTCTCACTTTCTTGAATCTTTCGGGATTGACTTATATCACTGCATTGCTGAAAAGAGTCCAGTCTGTCATAGTTGGTCATCACATATATGGTATGTCTGTGATTGTATACAAATTTCTTCTGATTCTACTCTTCTCGCTCAGCATCAGTTTGTATTAGTCTCTCCAGGTAATTATGAAACCCGTTACCTCCTCACTTCTTATAGCACAATAATATTCCATTACATTCATATACCACAACTTGTTCAGCCATTCCCCAATTGATGGGCACCCCCTTAGTTTCCAATTCTTTGCAACCACAAAAAGGGCTGCTAAAAATATTTTTGTACATATGGATCTTCCTCCCACTTCTATGATCTCTTTGGGATATAACCCTAGAAGTGGTATTGTTGGGTCAAACGGTATGAAATTATTTATAATCCTTTGGGCATAATTCCAGATTACTCTCCAGAATGGTTGGATAAGTTCACAACTCCACCAGCAGTGTAAGTGTCCCTTATTTCATTAAACGTCCATCTCCTTGCCCGAAAGATTATGCTCAGTTTTGCCGGGTAGTTAATCCTTGGTTGTAGTCCTAGCTCTCTTGCCCTACGAAATATCAAATTCCAGTCCCTCTGCTCTTTTAATGTAAAAGCTGCTAGGTCCTGTGTGATCCTAACTGTAGGTCCTCGATATTTGAATTGTTTCTTTTTGGCTGCTTGTAGAATTTTTTCTTTAATCTTGTAATTCTGGAATTTGGCTACTATATTTCTTGGAGTTTTCAGTTTGGGATGTCTTTCAGGAGGAGTCCGGTGAATTCTATCGATAGCTATTTTATTGTCTGATTCCAGGACCTCAGGACAGTTTTCTTTGACAATCTCTTGGAGGATGTTGTCTAGACTGCTTTTCTCATCATGGCTTTCTGGTAGACCAATAATTCTTAAGTTGTCTCTCCTGGATCTGTTCTCTAGGTCAGTTATTATTCCAGTGAGATATTTTACATTTTCTTCCAATTTTTTGATCATTTTTTTTTTATTGACTCCTGCTGCATCATAGAGTTCTGAGTTTCAGTTTGATTGTATCTAATTTTTAGCGAATTATGGTCTTCAGTTAGTTTTTGAAGTTCCTTTTTTAGGGAGGTATTATTTTTTTTCCAAGTTGGTCACTACCTCCCTGATTTGGTCTTTAAAATTTTTCTTAAGCTCCTCCAGGAATGCTATTTGGGCTTGAGACCAGATCACGTTTCCTTCTGTGGTCTCAGGTGTGGGTAGAGAGTATATATTGTCCTGTGTATTTAGTTGTTCTTCCCCTACATAGTATGCTCGAATAGACTTTCTTGCCTTCCTCTTCTCCTTTTCAGCTTCCTTCCTTCCTTCCCATTGTGACTTCCTGTTTCTTAGTTTCTCAGGCTATGAGTTTGGGCCTGATCCTTGACTTTGAATACCTCTGGGTGGCTAGTTTATGGCTAAGTCAGGGAAATCAGTGAAGAATGTAGATGTGTAGGTGGGGGGTGTGTCTGACTACTTCAGATTTCTGCCTCTATACCCTTGGGCTATAAGTAGGCTTTTGTTGGTGAGGTGAGGTGGGGCTTGTTGGGACCCCTCCCTCTCTTCTCTTCAGACTCCTGACTTTCTCAGTTATACCCCTTCTTGGAGACTTTCAAGCCTGAGGCTATTTCCATTAACTTGGGATTTCAGTCTGGGTGGGAGACTTATCTTTGGGTTTTCTGCTTCATGAAGGAGGGATGGGAGGATCAGAGCAGCTAGAATTTACTTTGCCATTCCAGCCCCTGTATTATACAGGCATGCAGTTTCTAAACTTCCAGGTTGGGGGCCGAATGCAGCCTGAGAAGCCACTCTCTCCACTGGGGGCCCGACTCTCCTACCTGGCTCCAATGATCCTTCCCCTCTGCGAGATGACTGCGATTTGTCCTTGGTAAGTCTGCAGGCTGGGGCTTTTTCTCTCTCTGGTGTAGTCTGCTTGTCTGCTCTTAGGTCTGAGCTTTGCAGATCCCACGCACTCTGTGCTGGACCTGTCCAGACACACTGGGCAACCTCCTGGGCTGGACTCTGCCATGCTCTGTCTTCCAGTGGGCTCTGTCACTCCGAAATCTGCTCAGATTCACCCTTTGAGACTTAGTGACCAAGGAGCTCAGTGAGGTTACTGCTTCCTTTCAGCCATCTTGGCTCCCCAAAGTTTCTGATATGAGATATGCAAGCATTAGATACTATATGTAAAATGCTTTGCAAACCTTAAAGTGATATTTAAAAGTCATCATCATATTCATCATCATCATCATCATCACTTGTATTTGACATATGAAGAACCTGAAGTTCAGAGAGGTTATCTGATTTATCTATGGTCAAGCAGGTGGAAATTGTTGATTTCAAACCCACAATTTCCTGATTTCAAGTTCAGTAATCTTTCTATTAGACTATATAAATACTTACTCAGGGTAGACAATTAATAGATGAATAACATTTTGTTTTGTCTCTAGTACATTCCTAAAAATTACTCCTTACCATTTTTGTTATAGAAATGATTCTGAGGAAGGTATTTATTAAATATTATATTTCCTAGCAATTATTTTAGAATAGAGTCCTATGGATATGCCCCCTTTATAATTAACATTTAATTTACCTCTTGGTAAATGTATGTATTATAAGGAAAACTCACTATTGAACATTTATTTAATCACAGGCCACCTTGTTCTCTCCTATATGGTGAAGGGAAAGATATTTGAAAAGGAAAAAGAAATGGTGCCTTGAAGACTTCAAACCAACACAGACTAGGAAACTACAAGGGTCCTAGAAGTACTCTCTGAATGGTTATAAAGATTTTGCTGAAGATGGCACAGACTTAATATTATGATACTTTAAAAAAAATTTTATGATCTTTTTAAATAGGGTTTACTCACTTCAATGTCACAGCTCTGAATAAGACTTGTGTTCTTAATTCTGTGTTATCACCATTCATTTTTTTGCATATATTTCAGAATGGAAATCAACCCAATATCCTGCAAGATATCCTCCTTGTTTTGTTTTGTTTTTATTATTTTGTTTGATTTTTAGAGGCAGCTTGGTAGCACAATGGATATGGTACTAGACCTGGAATCAGGAAAACCACAATTCTAATACAACCTCAGACACTTTCTAGCTGTACGATCATAAGCAAGTTACTAATCCTCTGTCTGCCTCAGTTGTCTCAACTGTAAAATGAGGATAATAATATGATTTACCTCCCAGGGTTTTCATGAGGATTAAATGTAATAATATTTGTCAAGCACTTAGCACAGTGTCTGACTGAAATGATAAGGGAAATTTAAGATCTTCCCTGCCCCTTAATGGGCCTCACTTGGAGCCCAACAAGAGAAGCTTGCTTAGGGAAAGGATGTTTTTCAGGAAAGCACATACCTTTTGATACTTTGTAATTAGGCAGTGGGTCACAAAGGTTGTGATATTCTCTTACCCTGGAGAAGGTTATATATACTTCCTAAGGTGAGGTTTTGCTTTGGGGCTCACTTGAGGGAAGAGTTTTGTGATTTGGTCAGATGATATCTGGGCAGCCATTGAGGCCCCCAGCTTTGAAAACCCAGATGTGGTAACTACTAAGTGTATCTATGTAATGATCAGACGGCTAGGAGCCTGGTTTGTTGGTCTGTTGAACTATGTTATATTTTCTGTCTGTATTTTTTTTCTTTTTAAACAAATGTTTTATTAACTTCTGTTTTACATCATTCATTTCCGCCAGATTTTGAGTTACAATCATTTTCCCCCCGTTATTCCCCTACACAACCTCCCAGAATAGCAGTCCCACAAGAAATCGCTTCCTCCAATCTGCTCTCTCCCATACCTTCTCCCATACCCCCTTTGACTTTTCCATTAGAGGAAGGTGAATCTTTGTGTCCCAATGCCTGTGCTTCTTATCTCCCAATTATAAGCAAAAGACTATTAATAATAGTATTTATATATATTTGAAACATTTAATGTTAAGACCTCAAATTTCAGATCCATTTCCTTCCTCCCTTGTCACCCACTCCCTCTGGGGAGATAAGCAATTCAGTATATGTTGTACATGTCTAGCTATGCAAAACATTATCATAGTAGATATATTGTACAAGGCTGCTTATAATTCACTCCCACTCATCCCACCCCCGACCTGGTCCATTCCCTACATGATCCTGTCCCTCTTCTATAGTGGGTACTTCCAACCTCCCCTCCCCCCAAGGATGCCCTCCCATCAATCATCCCTCCTCTCATCCCCCTTGCCCCTATTCTGCTACAGGTTGAGATATCCCATTTAGTATGTATGTCATTCTCTCCCTGAACCAAATTCAATGAGAATGTGGATTTGCCTTTTTTTTCCCTTCCTATTCTCCCCCTCCCTTGCAACCACTTCCCCTTGCTTCTTCTACATGAGATAGTTTACCCTACCCAGTCTTCCCCCATCTCCTCTTGCCACTTTCCTCTCTCACCTCATAATTTCATCCCTTTAGTATTCTCCCTTCCCAACAAATTCAACCTATGCCCTCTATCCATATACATACACATTCACATATGTATTCATATGACCACACACCCTTCTTCCATTATTTTCATAGTGAGCAAGATATCATCACTCACAGTTATTGTTTTTCCATATAGGAATGTAAATAGTTCAACTTTGATAAGTTCCTTTTGATTTCTTTTCCCTGATTACCTTCTCAGGCATCTATTGCTTCTTGTGTCTGGATGTCAAATTTTCTATTCAATTCTGGTTTTTTCCTCAAGAATGCTTGAAAGTTCTCTATTCCACTGAATGACCATATTTTCCCCTGAAACAAAATACTCAGTTTTGCTGGGTAGGTGACCCTTGGGTTCATTCTCAGTTCTTTTGCCCTCTGGAATATAATATTCCATGCCCTTCGATCCCTCAGTGTAGAAGCTGCCAGGTCCTGGGGTATTCTGATTGTGTTTCCACAATATTGAAATTGTTTCTTCCTGGCTGCTTCTAGTATTTTCTCCTTGATCTGGGGATTCTGGAACCTGGCTATAATATTCCTGGGAGTTTTCTTTTTGGGATCTTTTTCAGGAGGTGATCGGTGGATTCTTTCAGCCTCTATTTTGCCCTCTGGATCTAAAACATCAGGGCAGTTTTCCTTGAGAATTTCTTGAAGGGTGATTTCTAGGTTCTTTCCTTGATCATGGCTTTCAGGTAGTCCAATAATTTTTTAATTGTCTCTCCTGGATCTATTCTCCAGGTCAGTGGTTTTTCCCATGAGATATTTCACATTGCCTTCTAATCTTTCATTTGTTTGGATCCGCTTAACAGCATCTTGATTTCTCATAAAGTCATTAGCTTCCATTTGCTCCAGTCTAACTCTGAAGGAATGAATCTCTTCAGTGAACTTTTGAGATTGTTTTTCCATCTGGCAAATTCGACTTTTTAAGGCATTCTTCTCCTCGTTGCCCTTTTGGGCCTCCTTTGCCATTTGAGTTAGTCTATTTTTTAAGGTGTTGTTGTCAACAGCCTGACTGAGGCTCCCTCCCCTGGGGGCCGGCGCATTCCCCCAAATACAGGTCCCAAAGTCCATAGGACACTAACCTCTTACTTTGTCCTAGGCATGTCTATGTTGATAATTCTGGAGTCGCCACAGCTGCTGGTGTTATGGGGTTCCTCCAGCCGGCTGCTGGCCCTGCCGCCCTGGGGCTAAAACCTCGGCTCCGCTTCCTGCGCTCTGCGTGTTTCGTGCTGCTGGCTCCCAGACTGCTGTACTGGTCCTTCCTGCAGGGCTTCTGGGCTGTCCTCAGTGGGAGGTTAGCTTCTCTGTGTCTTTCTGTGGGTGCTGGGGCTCCAGAAGTTGTTCAGAGTCCCCTTTTACATAGTTTTGGGGGAATCTGGGGGCAGAGTGGCTTGGATGAGCTGTTTCTACTCTGCCATCTTGGCTCCACCCCTCTGTCTGTATTTTTTGTCTGCTTATAATTTCTGTCTGTATTTTTAGAAGTTCAGGGTGCTGACTTTTTCCCCTGACCTAAGTGAATTATGTATATGTATTGGTATATATATATATATACACACACACACATATGTATATATATTTATCTGTATACATGTATGTATTATATATGTATGTATATGTATATGCACAGATATATATAAAACACACTCACATATATGTGTATGTGTATGTTTGATTAAAGTAAGATTGTTGACTCCTTTTGAGTTACTTTCCTTTAGAAAAGCACATCAAAGAACCTGTGCTAGGAGCCATCGTGGGGATTCAAGGGTAATTGCTGATACAATGGCACAGAGTAGATAATGAATAGTCATGTAGACTTTCACCCTTTTAACATTATTTGGGTACTAAAGCACAGTTTAAGTTGTCTATTTGGGAAGGGAAGGGAAAATGCTTATTAAGCACTGATTATTTGTTAGGCACCAATTTATTTGGCCTCATGGCTTAGGCTAAAGAAAATATTAAGGTTCTAGATTTCTAGAAAATTTGTAATCAGGAAAATGATACAATCACAAGCTTGATTGTTATGTGATGCAGCAAGCTGGCAAAGCATATACATACATGCCATGACAATATAAACAGACAAGTTTTTACACTCATTCAAGAAACATATTCCAACTAGAGGGTCAGGGAGTTGTACCGGGGAGAAAAACAGACAAACCTGGGGGTTCAAGTGACAAGATTACATACTTTTGAGAATGGAATTGATGGAGAACAGGCAAACTGCCAGATGCAGAAGGGGGCATTTTTTTTTCTTTTTGGAGAAGGGAATGTAGGGCAATTGAGGTTAAGTGACTTACCCAAGGTCACATGGCTAGTTTTGTGTCTGAGGCCAGAGAAGGGGGCATTCTTAATCAGACCCAAATGTGGTGAAAAGATGTCCATTATCAATAGTAGGCTTAGGTAAAACTCACATGGGGGAATTTCTCTATTAGTGTCACAATCTTTTGGGAGGTCTAATATTATCTAAGGCAAAAGAAAGAGAATGACTCACAGATCTTGCAGCAGGTCAAGAATCCATTCAGTCAAAAGCTACAAACTTTATCTGTCTGATACAGAGTTAACAGCCAAAAAGTACAAACTCTTTTGCCTCTCTTTCAATAGCATCACTTATGATTCATATTAGTGTCATCGTAATAAGTATAATATCAAACCATAACATAATACCGATAATACGAAATCTGCTATGACCACAGGTACTGTATAAAACGTTTTAAAGATATCTAATTTTCTCCACATAGAAACTTTGGAAGGTAGGTATTATGCCCATTTTACCATAGAGGAAGCTGAGGCAGACAGGTTAAGTGTTTTGCCACAGTCACAAAGTAAATATTTGTGGGCACATTTCAATACATACCTTCCTGATTCCTAGCAGAGTGCTATTTCACTACACCACTTAGTTGTAACCAGGCACTATGCATTTTGGTTAATGCCCTTTGTGTGTGATATATGTCACCTGAGAGGTAGCCTGGGAGGGTGGATAGAGTGCTGGCTTCAAAGCTAGCAAGACCTGGATTCAAATCCCACCTTTGACATACATTGATTGTGTGATCTTAAACAACTTACTTACTTAACTTCTCATATACTAGGCTCTGTCTTCCAACTCCTTAACTCTCTTATATTATGAATTGCACAGAAAGTAAAGACCTGAATTAGTAGGAATTTCTTAACCTGCTATTTCTCTATACCAATGAAAGCACATCATAGTCAAACTACATATTTCATAGTTCTTTTTGCCCACATATTTTATCAATAATATGGCAAAAACCCACTTTTTTTCTACCATATCTTTCTATTGCCCCTGGTGTCACCCGAAATTCTGCTTTTTTTAGTTTCCTTTTTTTAATATTTTATTTTTTCCAATTACACATTACACATAATTTTCAACATTTGTTTTTATATGATTTTGAGTTACAAATTTTTTTCTCCCTCCCTCTCCTTCCCCCTTCCCCAATATAGCATAGAATCTGATATAGGCTATATATGTACAATCATATTATACATATTTCCACATTAATCGTGTTGTGATAGAAGTATCAGAATAAAAGGAAAAAAAAAACAAAACAAAACTGTATTTCCCTTCATGTTATTCCCTTGCTCCATTTATGCTATTCTCTCTCTCCTCTCACCCTGTCCCTCCTCAAACATGCTTTGCATCTGAGTACCCCCTCTCCCAATCTTCCCTCTCTTCTATTTCCCCTCCCCCCACTTCTCTTATTCCCTTTCTCTCCTACTTTCCTGTAGGGTAAGATAGATTTCTATACCCAACTGAGTTTGTATGTTATTCCCTCTCTGAGCCAATTCTGATGAGAGTAAGGTTTACTTACCCTACCTCTAATCTCTCCTCTCTTCCCTTTAACTGTAAAAGCTTTTTCTTACTTCTTTTACATAAAATAATTTACCCCATTCTACTTTTCCTTCCCACTTTCTCCAAGTACATTCCTCTCTCAACTCTTAATTTTATTTTTTAACTAATTTATTTTTAGTTTTCACCATTCACTTCCATAAGATTCTGAGTTCCAAATTTTCTCCCCATCCCTCCCTTCCCCCTGTCCTAATAGGTCATGCAATCTGATAAAGGTTCTACATTTACATTTATATTAAACATATTTTCACATAAGTCTTTTAGTAAAGAAAAATTGGAAACAATAGGAGAAACTATGAGAAAGAGGAAACAAGCTGAAAAAAAGAGAGCAAATGATGTGCATTTAGAATCCATAGTTCTTTTTCTGGATGTGGATAGAATTTTCCATCATGAGTCTTTTGGAGTTGTCTTAGATCCTTGCATTGCTAAGCAGAGACAAGCCTATCAAAGTTAGTTATCCCACAATGTTGCTGTTAACTTGGTAAAATGTTCTCCTGGTTCTGCTTACTTCACTCAGTATCAGTTCATTCAAGTCTTTCAGGTTTTTCTGAAGTCTGCCTGCTCATCTTTTCTTATAGCACAATAGTATTCCATTACAATTCATATACCACAACTTGTTTTGCCATTACCCAATTGATCGGAATCCCATTAATTTCCAAATTTTGGCCACCCCAAAAAGAGCTGCTGTAAAAAAAATTAGACGTGGGTCCTTTCTCCATTTTTATGACCTTGTGGGATACAGACCTAGAAGAAGTATTGTTGTGTCAAAGGATATGCACGTTTTTATAGAGCTAGAAAAATAATTTTTCTGGAAGAACAAAAGGTCCAGAATATCAAGAGAATTGATGAAAATAAATGGATGGGAAGGCTATCTAGTCATTCCAGATCTTACAGTATTATAAAGCAATAATTATCAAAATTGTTTGTTCAACCCTTTCAGCATAGTTTCAAATTACTCTCTAGAATGGTTGAATTGGTTCGTAACTCTACCAAAAATAAATTAGTGTTCAAGATTCCCCTCATTTTCCCCAGCATTCATTTTTTTCATGTTAGCCAATCTGATAGGTGTGACATGGTACATCAGAGTTGTTTTGACTTGCATTTCTCTAATCTATAATGATTTAGTCTTGTTGGAATAGTTTAGCTATCAGATTTATGAAGAACAGAAGAATTTGTGACCAAACATGAGATAGAAAATATTATGAAATGCAAAATGGATTTTTTTTATTATATTAAATTGCAAAGGTTCTGTACAAATAAATCCAGTTCAACCAAGATTATAAGGGAAGCAGAAAACTGGGAAACAATTTTTACTTCCACTGTCTCTTATAAAGGCCTCATTTCTCAAATATACAGAAAATGGAGTCAAATTTAAAAGAGCACAAGTCATTCCCCAGTTGATAAATCATCAAAGGGTATGAACAGGGAGTTTTCAGGGGAAGAAACTAAAGCTATCAATAGTCATATACAAAAAAGCACTGGAATGACTACACCACCTTCTCTGCATTTATTTTCATTAATTCCTTTTATATTCTGAATGTCCATCTTTTCCCCTGAAAGATTATTCTCATTTTTGCTGGGTAGTTTTGCTGGGTAGGTGATTCTTGGTTTTAATTCTAGCACCTTTGACCTCTGGAATATGATGTTCCAAGCCCTTTGATCCCTTAATGTAGAAGTTGCTAAGTCTTGTGTTATCCTGATTGTGCTTCCACAATACTCAAATTTTGTCTCTTCCTGACTGCTTGCAGCATTTTCTCCTTGACCTGGGAACTCTGGAATTCAACTATAATATTCCTAGGAGTTTTCTTTTGGGGATCTTTTTCAAGAAGCGATCAGTGAATTCTTTCAATTTCTATTTTTCCCTCTGGGTCTAGAGTATCAGGGCAATTTTGCTTGATAATGTCTTGAAAGATGGTGTCTAGGAAGTGATTAGAGCAGGAGCTCACACCACGTTTGTGCTTCTACTCAGCCATCTTGGCTCTCCACCTCAATCTGATTTTTTGATACAATATTCTTTAGAGACATAACTCTGTGCTTTTATTCCCTTAAAATAAGAGCTTACTTCAGTTTTCCTATATTTTTAAACAATTTAAAGGCATCCTATAGTTACTAAGGGTTGCTAAATTAATATCTACAGGCTAATACTACTATATTGCATGGTTATGGGAAATCACATCATAGACATGTTTTCCCCTTTCCCTACCCATTTAGATTTATGTTCACCTGGCACTTTTTGAGAAACTTTTGGTATATCCAGCCTATACTGTATCTAATTCTAGAACTACACATAATTTGAGGGAAGAAATGCTAGAGTTGAACACATGAGGAGGGAAAAGCTTCTTTCCAATCTAATTAAATCTAATGTAAGGTTCCTTAGAACTCATAAGAATGAAGCATCTAAAGGAAACAAAAATATACCTCCTATATGTGGTCTATATCATGGAAGGGAAATAAAAAGATCACATATGTGTCCATTTTTCTAGTCACATTTAATTTACAAATAGAATTATTACCTATGTTACTCATTTGAGTTGTTATTTCAACCAATCTATCAGTATCTCTCAATCCTGGGATGATGATTACGATGATATGGGGATACTGATTATATAGGTTCCAATGATCCTTGTGTACAGATGTAGCAGCAAGCACCCCAGCATCCCCAGGGTGGCTTCCAACACAGGTTCTTAGATCTGCTTTTCAAAAGGAAAGCAACTCAAAATGGGTTAATAAGCTTACTTAAATCAATCAAACATATATCATTTACCTAGTTTAGGGGGAAAAGGTCAGCACCCCAAACTTCAAAGTATACAGACAGAACTTACAAGACAGAGAAACAAACAGATCAAGCAGACAGGCTTCCAAACTGTCCAACCATTACATCAATACCAAACCACAGTTACCAGAGAGGGAAGCATCAACATCTGGGTTTTCAAAGCTGGGGTCTCTCAATGGCTGCCCAGAGTCTCATCTGGTCACATCACACAACACTTCTCAAAGTGAGCCCCAAAGCAAAGCCGCACATCAGGGTATATATAGCCTTCTCCTGGCTCAGAGAATATAACAACCCTCTTGACCCCCTGCCCAATCACACAGAATCAAGGAGTAGGCATTCCTGAAAACCAAGCCTCCTGCCACAGGCTCCATGTGACCACATTCAGACTATTAGGAAGCAGAGTATATTTTCAAATTAAGGAAGGTTAGTAGAGTCTCTTAAGCCTATCAAAGGGTCTAAGGACAGAGAAGATCTTTAAATTTTCATTTCCATTACAATACAAGAACCATTTTTACTTTACCTATTAACCAGAAGTCACAAGGATAGGGGCGGCTAGGTGGTGTGGTGAGTAGAGCGCCGGCCCTGGAGTCAGAAGGACCTGAGTTCGGTTCCGGCCTCAGACACAACGCACACACAAACAAAAACCTAGCCGTGTGACCTTGGGCAAGTTACTTAATCCCAATTGCCCTCCATAAATAAATAAATAAATAAATAAATAAACTGGAGGGAGAAGTCACAAGGATTACAGGAAGCAAAATGATAAGATGGAAGTGTTAAACAAGTAAACAAGATTACTACATAGCATTATATTTTTTAATAGCCATGAGTGAGAAAAATTTTAACAGTGATTCTGCATGCTGTGAAGAAGAATCTCCTTGAACTGCAAAAATCTCAGCATTTTAAAACTTTCTGGGGAAACAAAATCAAATTAAATATGGGCAATATACAACAAATGACAAAAAAAAAGTTGGGAGAAAAACAAAAATATGTGTACAAAGCATGTTCTTGACCCTCAGGAGCTATGCATTTTTAAAATATATTCAGAGGAGAAAAGGTAAAATATCTATGGATAACTAATTATGGCAATTCATAATAGCACTTCCATTTTTCTATCTGAAGGTAACAAGTTGGTTTTTGTTGTTGTTGTTGTTTTTTGTTTTTTGTTTTTTTTCCCATGGGGAAACATTGCTGCATGGTTCTTCAGGATAGCAATTTCAAGTTTATCCACATTTATATGGTATAATACTCATTTCTTGTAGCACAATAACAAAATAGTAGATTCTAGGAATAATAGAACTTAACTTTTTATTCCATGGGGAAAATAGGAGACCCATGTCCTGGAACAAAGAACTGATTGCTTCTTCTTCAACCTCACGTTCTTGAGGATTCAGATATAAATTTGTCTAATAGAACTCTGTATAGAAACACATTCTTTTTCTTTTCATCACTATATTTGATAAACTCTCTGATTATGGTATATTTATAATCTGACTCTTATGATAGTGAATAGCCAAACATGGAAATGTGTCTTGCATGAATGCACATGTATAAAACTCTTTCACTGATAACACACAAGAATCACTGGAATTCTTGGTCTCCAGCCTCTAACAGATTCACTCTTGATCTGGTCAGACAGGCAAACCTCTTTGGATGGGTTAACAATTGACCTTAACTGTAGTCTAATCTTCTCACATGGTTGCTGGGAAAACCAGCTCCTACAGCATTCCCTAATCACCCTTCTCACAGGGAAGAGCAAGAAGGGGGGTGGGGAAACTACTTCTGCTTCTCAGTGGGTTCAATCAAGACAGGCACAGCTTTGTGGACTGCCCTACATCCCCTCAAGCATTAATGGGAACCAGTTGAGGTATACACATATTCCCCTATGAGTTCTATGTGTTTCCCTCATGAGTTTCCCATGGTTTCTCTCCCCACTCACTGGCCAGTTGCCAACTTGCTTTATAGGGCAACAGACAAAGAAAGCATCTTTTCAACATTAAGCTCACAGGTTAACTTTAGCAATATCATCATTCTGCTCAAGTGTAATAAATATACACACCTTATCTCACAGTATAACTTCAGTAAGATTGTCTATCACTACAACTCTGGGAACTATATTATCTAGAATCCTTGGAGCTGTTCTGGGGATTATTATCAAACACCTGGAAACTAGACATTCCCATGGCTATGGATCCTAAGAAACTAATTTTAAGAAGAAGAATAAAACCCTCTTTATATACAGTAACATATATAAAATTACTTATC
Organism: Gymnobelideus leadbeateri; assembly: GCA_011680675.1. NCBI lineage: Eukaryota > Metazoa > Chordata > Mammalia > Diprotodontia > Petauridae > Gymnobelideus > Gymnobelideus leadbeateri. The sequence continues at coordinate 230,660 of WOXC01003306.1, forward strand.
ACCTCAATGGGGGGGGTGGAGGAAGAGGGAGAGAATTTGGAACACAAAAATATTTTAAAAGAATATTATATTTTGCACATGCAATTGGGGAAATGAAATATTACGTTTTGTTTTTTTTTTTAAAGACAGTGAATAGCTAACAGAGTCCAGAGCAGGAGATCTGGTTCTGTTAATGGGCACAGACTGCATATAGAGATTGATATTTTGGTCAGTACCTCATTTCATGCTCTATATTTCTAGAATGTGAAATTATTGAATTTAAAGCCTTTGTTTGTGGGGTTTGTGGCCAATATTTATGTATGTTCAGCAATTCAGGATTAGGATTAGAATACAAGGAGATCCATATAGGCCATAGAAATAAAGTGAAAACAAATTTTGCTTAAGATAAAATTTAATAGAATTCATTTCAGGCAACATTCACCATAGTCACTGGTCACATTTGGTCAGAAATTCTCAGGGCAATGAGAATTTGATTGAAATCTCCTTTACAAATTATCCGTGGACTGAAGCTTTTATACTTCCATTGGAAAAGAAATCAAACCAATGATTATATCAGGAATGTCCTCTCTGCCTTCTTAAAGGGAATTTGGTCCTGTTAATATAAAATAGGTGTTGCTTCTAACATGGTGTGGGTTTAGAAAGTGGAGATTTGGTAAAAATAGGGGTTTAGGAAAAAGAGTCTAGCTCTCTGCAAGCTGAATACATCTTGGTAGCTAGAGGGAATGGTGATATTTTAGCTTCTTAGAAAGCTATCCCACATTTGTATGGGAGATAGTTTGAACTGGATCCTGGACCAATGGTTCAAGAAATACGCCATGGGGTAGGTAACTCAAATTTTCCACCCAAAATATCATTGATTTACAAATAGGAAATAGAATTTCAAAAAAGTTCAAGTCTAACATCTCATTTTGTAGATTGGGATACCAAGACAGAGGTTAAATAAGTTGCCCAAGGTCATACAACCAGAAATGGCAGAGCCAGAATTTGAACCACTATCCTGGCTCTAAAATGAGTGCTCTTTCCACTTTCCAATGGCACCTCATCTCTCTATATAATTAATATAGTGGTATGCTGCTTTTTATAGACTCAGATTGCACTTGACCATGGGATGATTTTGATAGCTTGCACTGTGCAATACTAAATATAATATAGCAAAGTGTCACTGGTTTATAAAATCACAGCACAAGAAGTCAGAAATGTCCTATTATGTTCAATATATACTTTCAAAAACATCTTGATGGACATAAAAATCTCCACCTGGAAAAATGAGTACCAATCCCTTCCTCCCTTGTCACCCGTTCTCTCTGGGAAGATAAGCAATTCAGTATGTGTTGTACATGCATAGCTATGCAAAATATTACCATAGTAGATATATTGTAAAATGCTGCTTATAATTCCCTCTCACCAATCCCACCCCCTACCTGGTCCATGCCTTACTTTGATCCTGTCCCTCTTCAATAGTGGGTACTTCCAACCTCCCCTCCCGCTAGAATGCCCTCCCCTCCATCATCCCTCCTCTCATACCCCTTCCCCCTACTCTCCAGCAGGGTGAGATATCCCATTTAGTATGTCTGCCATTCTCTCTCTGAGCCTAATTCAATGAGAATATGGTTTTCTCTTTTTGCCTTCCTGTTCTTCCCCTCCCCTGCAACCACTTCCCCTTGCTTCTTCTACATGAGATAGTTTACTCTACCCTATCTCTCCCCATCTCCTCTTGCCACTTTCCGCTCTCACCTCTTAACTTCACCCCTTAAGTATCATCCCTTCCCAAGAAATTCAACCTGTTCCCACTATCCTTGTATAACTGTAAACATATACAAACATTCACATATGTATTCATATGCCCATATAACCTTCTTCCATTATTTTCATAGTGAGAAAGGTTTCATCAGTCATAGTTATTGTTTTTCCATGTAGGAATGTAAATAGTCCAACTTTGATAGGTTCTTTTGATTTCTTTTTCCTGATTACCTTCTCAGACATATCTTGCTTTTTGTGTCTGGATGTCAAATTTTCTATTAAACTCTGTTTTTTCCTCAAGAATGCTTGAAAGTCCTCTATTCCACTGAATGACCATATTTTCCCTTGAAACAAAATACTCAGTTTTGCTGGGCAGGTGACACTTGGCTTCAATCCCAGCTCTTTTGCCCTCTGGAATACCATATTCCATGCCCTTCAGTCCCTTAGTGTAGAAGCTGCCAGGTCCTGGGCTATTCTGATTATGTTACCACAATATTGAAATTTTTTCTTCCTGGCTGCTTGGAGTATTTTCTCCTTGGTCTGGGAATTCTGGAACCTGGCTATAATATTCCTGGGAGTTTTCTTTTTTGGATCTTTTTCAGGAGGTGATCTGTGGATTCTTTCAACCTCTATTTTGCCCTCTGGTAATAAAACATAAAGGCAATTTTCCTTGAGAATTACTTGAAGGGTGATTTCTAAGTTCTTTCTTTGATCATGGCTTTCAGGTAGTCCAATAATTTTTAAATTGTCTCTCTTGGATCTATTTTCCAGGTCAGTGGTTTTTCCCATGAGATATTTCACATTGGCTTCTATCCTTTCATTTGTTTGCATCTGTTTAACAGCATCTTGATTTCTCATAAAGTCATTAGCTTCCGTTTGCTCCAGTCTAATTCTGAAGGAATGGATCTCCTCAGTGAACTTTTGAGATTCTTTTTCCATCTGGCAAATTTGGCTTTTTAAGGCATTCTTCTCCTCATTGCCCTTTTGGGCCTCCTTTGCCATTTGAGTTAGTTTATTTTTTAAGGTGTTTTTTTGCTCAGTCAGGCTGTTGACCCTCATTTCATACTTTTCCTGCATCCTTCTCATTTCTCTTCCCAATTTTTCCTCCACTTCTCATATTTGGTTTTTAAAGTCCTTCTTAAGGTCCTCTATGTTCTGTAACCCGCTCATATTTTCCTTTGGGGCTTTTAGAGCAGGATTTCTGACCTCACAGTCCTCCTCCTGTTCCATGCTTCGATCTTCTTTGCCCCCAAAATAGGAGTCTAATGTTGCATTTTTCTGTTTATTTTGTTTCCTTTGCCTAGGCATGTTGCCACTTAATTACTTGACTTTTGGCTTGTTGCCACAGTAGGATTCTGCCACCAGACAGGGGAGCTTCTGTCCTGAACATTGAGGTCTTCACAACTTCTGGTTCTGGAAATTGTATACTCACCCCAGACCTCCCCCCCAGATCACAATTCAGATCCAAGCAGGTTAAAGTAAGAGTGATTAACCCCCCAAGACTGATCACTGGATCTCCCTACAGTTCACAGGCCAGGAGCTGAAGCTGCCACTGGAGCTGCAAAATGGCGAGTGTGCCTTGTCTCCTCAGTGGCTTCTAGCCCCCGGTGGAGGAAGCTGAGGTGTTCCCCAAATATTGGTCCCAAAGTCCATAGGGCACTAACCTCTCACTTTGTCCTAGGCATGCCTATGTTGATAATTCTGGAATTGCCACAGCTGCTGGTGTTCTGGGTCCCTCCAGCCGCCTGCTGGCCCAGCTGCCCTGGGGCTAAAGCCATGGCGTATGCGGACCTGAGTTTGGGTCCCCACACTCTGGGCTGTCAGCTCCCTGAGTGCTGTGCTGGCCACTCCCTGCAGGACTGCTGGGCTGTCCTCAGTGGGAGGTTAGCTTCTCTGTGTTGTTCTGTGGGTGCTGGGGTTCCAGAAATTGTTCAGATTCCCCTTTTACATAGTTTGGAAATGGTGTGGGGCAGAGCACCTTGGAAGTGCTGTTTCTACCGTGCCCACATTATTTTTATAAATTGGGATTTCTCTCTTTATAAATTGGGATCTCTCTTGGCTTATGTTCCCAGTTATAATTGTATGCCTCCAATTTTCACATGTTTATTCGGGAAATTATCTTTGTTGTATGACTGCTTAATTAGGTCCTTTAGTTTTAGGTTAATCTCTGATGGCAGACACCAATGTTCTATTTTAAAAACACTAATTAGATTCATTGAGTTTTTTAACTATAGACAACTTATTTTACTTTACCAGCCAACTCAGAAATTCATGTCATTGATCAGAAAGTAAATAGATTGGCAACGTGTCTTGGGATCAGAGCAAACTGACAATGTTTACTAGGAAAAATAATATCTTAATATAAGTATATAATTATCCACAAAGGAGAACATGAACTATTTCAAATTAGTTATTTATTGCTTAAACCTGCTTTGATAAGTGTTCAATGAAATATCTCCATCTAATAGAGTCAATGAACATGATAAATCAGTAGCGGATTACATATTTTTGAACCAAAATTTCTCCAAACATTTTTTCACAGTGAATAAGATTTCATTGGAAGGAGAAAATTCAATTGATACAATCAAAAAACTAATACTTAATGAGTATCTATTTTGGTATTTGCATATTGGGAATACAACAGGAATATAAGACATGAGATAGGTCCTCACTTAGGACCCGTTTGATTGGCAAAAATTTAGTCAAGGAAAATTACTTTTAGAAAAATATAATTTTTAAAGGATATTTTTATGACTGCTATGTATGGAATACTACTGCACTATAAAAATGATTAGATCAATTTTAGAAAAACCTAGAAAGACTTGCATGAATGAATGAAGAATAAAATTAGCAGGACCAATAGAATAGTGTATACAGGACTAGTAATTTTGTTTAAAGAAGAATTTTGAGTGACTAAGTAATTTGAATCTTGGAAATCCACAAAATGAATACAAAGGAACTATAAATGAAGATTCCATCTGCTTCCAGAGACAACTGACAAATGAAAGTATGTATAATATGATTTTACATGCAGATAGATGGATAGATAGATTGATAGATGGATGAATGGATGGATGGATAGATAGATACATAGATATATAGACATAGATACAGACATAGACATAAACATAATATAGATACCCACACATACATATATGTATGTGTGTCTAATGATAACTATCTCTATAATGGAAGAGGAGGAAAATATAAAAAGCAAAGAGCAAGGAATAAAAGAAAATTCAGTAGGAAACAGAAAGGAAAGTAGTTTTGGAAAAGATGAGTATTACTTCTTTTTTTTCTTTTTTTAAAAATTTAAACAAATGCTTTATTAACTTCTGTTTTACATCATTCATTTCCACCAGATTTTGAGTTACAATCATTTCCCCCTGCCCTGTTTTCCCCCTACCCATCCTCCCAGAATAGCAGTCCTGCAAGATATCGCTTCCTCCAATCTGCTCTCTCCTATATCTTCTCCCATACCCCCTTCGACTTTTCCATTAGAGGAAGGTGAATCTTTGTGTCTCAATGCCTGCACATCTTATCTCCCAATTACAATAATAGTATTTATATATATTTGAAACATTTAATCTTAAGACCTTGAATTTCAGATCCATTTCCTTCCTCCTTTGTCATCCATTCCCTCTGGGGAGATAAGTAATTCAGTATGTGTTGTACATGTCTACCTATGCAAAACATTATCATAGTAGATATATTGTACAAGGCTGCTTATAATTCCACTCATCCCATCCCCCACCTGGTCCATTCCCTACTTGATCCTGTCCCTCTTCTATAGTGGGTACTTCCAACCTCCCCTCCCCCCAAGGATGCCCTCCCATCCATCATCTCTCCTCTCATCTCCCTTCCCCCTATTCTGCTTTAGGTTGAGATATCCCATTTAGTATGTATGTCATTCTCTCCCTAAACCAAATTCAATGAGAATGTGGTTTTTCCTTTTTGCCTTCCTATTCTTCCCCTCCCTTGCAACCACTTCCCCTTGCTTCTTCTACATGAGATAGTTTACCCTACCCTGTCTCTTCCCATCTCCTTTTGCCACTTTACTCTCTCACCTCATAATTTCACCCCTTGAGTATCCTCCATTCCCAACAAATTCAACCTATGCCCTCTATCCATATATAACTGTAACCATATACACACACATTCACATATGTATTCATATGGCCATACACCCTTCTTCCATTATTTTCATAGTGAGAAAGATTTTATCAGTCACAGTTATTGTTTTTCCATATAGGAATGTAAATAGTTCAACTTGATAAGTTCCTTTTGATTTCTTTTCCCTGATTACCTTCTCAGGCATCTCTTCTTATTGTGTCTGGATGTCAAATTTTCTGTTCAATTCTGGTTTTTTCCTCAAGAATGCTTGAGGTTACAGAAGTTGTTCAGAGTCCCCTTTTATAAAGTTTGGAGGTAATCTGAGGGAGAGTGCCTTGGACACGATGTTTCTACTCCACCATCTTCAGGAACTTACTCGATAAGTATTACTTCTGTAGCTTATTTTTGAAAAAAAACTTAAGTTTGGAATGTAAATTCATGGTTTCTAGGGAATTCTCTTTTTAGGTTGTGCTGTGTACATGGAAATATTATGTTTGTTTCTACATATTTAAGTTCAAAATGAATAAAACATTTCAAAAATAAGATGAGATATTTTTAAATGTCCATTATGTGCCAGACACTCTGATAGGTACAAAGTATACAATGACATAAGAAAAGAAATAAAGAAACAATCACTGACTTCAAAAAATTCTATTTTATTAAAAGAAATTACCTGTTTTTATAAGGTTATATATAGAAAATAGACAAATGATAATCTTTGGCAAGAAGTCATTCCGGGAAAAGGATCAAGAAGGAAGCAATATAATACTCCACAAAGGCAGCATGAGAGATTACTAAATGCTTTGTTGAAATCAAGATAAATTCTATTTAGAACATCAAATGTGGGTTAATAGAGAAAGTACTTGACATGTACTGAGGAAAACCTGAGTTTAAATGACGCATTAGACATAAGAGCTTTGCAGCACTGGA